>CM076651.1:26653421-26678695 GCA_038496675.1 Rachycentron canadum
TATATATATATATATATATATATATATATATATATATATATACCTCTCACTCTCTTTGTCTCCCTCTCTCTCCCTCTCTCTTCTTCTCTCTCTCTCCCTCTCTCTGTCTCTCTCTCCCTCTCTCTCTTGCTGTCTCTGTCTCTGTCTCTCTCTGTCTCTCCCTTTCTCTGTCTCTCTCTGTCTGTCTCTGTCTCTCCCTCTTTGTCTCTGCCTCTCTCTGTCTGTCTCTCTCTCCCTCCTTCTCTCTCTCCCCCTCTCTCTCTGTCTCTCTCTCTGTGTTTCTCTGTCTGTCTCTCTCTGTCTCTCCCTCTCTCTCTCCCTCCCTCTCACATACACACCTCATTTCTCTTTTTCCCTCCCACTTATTTTCTTTTCTCCCTGTTCCAGTTTTCTGTCTCTCCTTCACTTTTTAACATGAAAAGTGTGAACTTTTTGTGTTTGTGTGTGTGTGATTGGGTAACAGAGATTGTATCTGTTGAGATTTTCTTCCCATAATATACAGTATACATGAGCAGTACTGTGTGTGTTTTTGCAGACTACTTTCTTTGTATGGGAGCTGTGTTTCACCCAGCTGTATGTGCAGTGAGTTGTCTTGTCAGAGACCAGTCTGGTAGAAGTGCCAGTGAGTCATAGGACCTCTGGATACTCCTGCGTGCCCTGGGTCCCAGGAGCACATCCTCTCCAGTTCACCCACCCCTTTATTTTCTCCTGTTAAAGACCCCTGACCTCCATCTGCTGTCATTTTTTCCATGTAATGTCTTAGTTTTCTGTTTCTGTCGATGCTCCCTCTTCTCTGCTGCCTGTCTCCTTTGAAGCTTTTGTACGTCAGCAGGGTTCAGTGCCAAGGCTGGTCATCTATCGAGACAGTTGCAACTTCTTGAGGTGTGTTTACTGTTGTTGTACATCTTTCTTTACTTTTACACAACATGTCATATTTTGATGACATAAAGAAAGCAGGGATAACCAGAGACACTTAAAAACCTTGACTAAGTCATGTTTACTTCAGATTGGCTGAGGCAGAAGCTAGCTTTTGACTTCCTGACAGTTCTTTTAGACTGTGTTATATGAGGTCCAGGCGGAGATATATTTTGCTGCTGTAGATGTCTTTGTTAGATATGATTCTTTTCAATATGCTATGAGCCCACAGAGAAAAGCCTCCGCAGTGCACACATTGATTTTTTCTAATCAAAGACATGGCTCTCTTGATCCGACGATGACTAACACTGACTCGACAGATGAAGAGATTCTTCTCACCAATGTGCCACCACAAGTGCAGATGTACGTCCTAACCATTGGAGGATTGATAGATGATTATTTAGATTGGACTGCTGACAGGATTCCAGATGGATTTAATAAGTGGGACAGTACAGCAGCAGGGGGCCACTGCAAGAGGAGATTTCACTTTCAGTTAAAGGGCAGGGTGCACAAATGGGCCAACTACAGCCTGGTGGCTGACACATACATTAGTTTATCTCACTCCCACATATATAAACGTATAACCTCCCTCTGTGGCGTCCTCAGCTGATGAGGCAGACCATCTGTGCGTTCTTGCTGGTCCTATAGTAAGTGAGTCAGGGTGGTGTTCACCTCTTGCAGCAGCCTGCTTAATAATTCAACTTGTCCCTGCACTGGAAAGGCTTTGGTGATCCCCAGACAGACACTTTGACCTCTGCTTCAGATGGTCGCAGCCTACACACACTTTCTGACTCTTGGCCATGTTTTTAGGCAATTGAGAGATTGTACCTTCAGTCTTAAGTGCAGTGCTCTGTAAGTAGGTCACTGAAGGATAATCAAAATTGTAAATAATAATAATAATAATAATAACAGACAGAGGACAGACAACATACCCCAAAATAATTACAGGCAGTAGATACCTGACCCTTCAGGTAGAAGCTGGTGCAGTCTATTAGTTTCAGTATGCCCAGGCCAGAGGAGATTAGCACCGTGTTACTTTTAAAGCAACTAACATAGTTAGTTGCTTTAAATGTCTTTGCTCTCTGGAGTCAAAAAACATTTTGAATTGTATACATTTTCTTTATGATTATGTGTATTCAGACTTGATTCATTGATCTTTGAAGAAAAAAGAAGATTAATCATCAAACTCTTCTTTGACTAAAAAATGACTTAGAACTCTACTTAGTACAAATGAGGCGACACTCTGCCAAACATTAATTAAGAATAGAACTAATTTTCTGCTGCTGGTCGTTCTCTTACAAGCCTGTTGTGTTCATGTGGAGAATGTGTAGGAGAGAGAGAGAGGACCCACACAGTAATATTATGTTTTGCACTCTGTGTTAGTCTGTGCATGTTATTTTATATTTCAATATGGATTGAGGACCAATGTAGACTGGTGACAACTCAACCAGGCTCTGTTTGTGTAGGGTTTTACATCATCTGTTGTGTTATTCAGGGCTGTCAAAGGGGAATTAAATGATTTAGTTGACACATGTCTGAATTTAAGTCACATGACTAGAACTCAAATCAGACTGGAGACTTTTGACTTGAAAAGAACTGACACCTAAGAAAGTATGTTCTTTAAAGTGTTCCACAAATCAGTTCATTTCCTGAATCAACTCAGGTTGCAGCTTGTCTGTATTACAGACATTACATACTTTGATGTTTGGCTGATAGAAGGCGATACATCATCTTCTAAATCTGACAGCCATCCACTGGAGTCTGCTGACATAACAGCAGCAAAATAGTAAGTTAACATAATGTTTCTATTACTCCCTTCATTGAGAGGATCATTGTTTGAGTCAATGAGTTTTGAGCCTGAGCCCAATCAATGCATCCAAGACTGATGCAGATAGTCTTAATCTTGTCTTATATCTTGTCTTATAAAATCAATAAACAATCAGAAAAGTAATAATGGTAGATATTTGTCATTGATGGACAGACAGCAAGGTCACAGCTGCTCCTAAAACTTAATGTATATAATAATGTGAGTTATAGTTTCACCTCAATTCATGTCGGGCAATAAGCAGTGGTAGAGGAAGTACTCAGAGCCTTTACTAGTACAGAAAAAGTACTAATATCACACTGTGAAAATAGTCTGTGACAAGTACAAGTCCTGCATTGAAACTGTTATTTGAGTAAAAGTATACAAGTCTAATCAGAAACATCTATTCAAATAATTAAAAATAGAAATATTTTCCTCTCTGACCTTTAGAGTCTTGGCCTAAAAAAAACAATTACACAACATGTACTAACACAGTCATATATGATGTCTTGCATCAACATAGCTCTGTTAGCAGGGAAACATTTATGTATTTCAAGTGTGAGCTATAGATTTAACTTTAATCCGATAAATGTGAGAAGTCATGAGGGAATTGAATCATACATGTAAATAATAGCATTATTGACAGGTTCCCAAAACCCAGTGAAGCATATGTAGCATTGACCCGGTCACAGTGTGTTCCCACTGAAGCCGGCCTCTGTGAGGAGAGCTCACTGGAACAGCCCCAGGATCTGAGATCCCCGGGTCGACTCGCTCTCAACACTGCATGTTGTGCCTCGGTGATTCACACAGCTTTCTTTGTTACACTCACTCTAACATGCATCCACCTTCAGACACACAAACCCACACAGAAACAGGGATTCATCCCATGCATGCATAAACACCTAGCCTACTAGGGCTGTCAATATCAGCTGTCAATCATACTGTCAAACTACTGGATCTTTAAAGAAGAGACAAACCCCCTCTGCACCTTTCCATGATTTATCTGTGTAACATGAAGTGGTTTCACAGCTGGTTTTCCACGCCTGGTAGGGATAAAAAACAAACGGTAGCTATTGGATCAAACGAGCACCCTGCAGCAGTGGATGGAAGTTAAAGCCGTTGTGAATGCTGTGGGCAAAGGCAAATGTTGACATAGACTGATGCCAACTCTGAACCCACCTGCAACAGCCCAGGGGTCAGCTGAGATGGCCACTGATCAGGTATCAACAAAGATGGGGCACCCGCAGAATCTTTGGGGGGTGGACACCATCTGTTAGCCATATTCACAGCCTTAACAGACTGTACCATTTGTGTACATTTCTTTGGAAGGAGAGACGTGAGTGAATGTTTTTTTTATTTTCTTTATTTTCATGATGAGACATTAATGACAATTCCGTGCTGTTCTTTCACAGCGGCTGATGCCACCGCTGTTTGTGTCACTGCTGTTTGAGATCAATATTATTTTGATTACAGTGAAAATCAATAGTCACAGACACCATTGAACTAAATTATGTCCAGGAACTAGAGAAGTCTTATTCCACTGACTATTGGTTATTAATTGATTGAGCATCGCTATGATATTCCATACCCAATAGAAATGTATTATATGTTCACTGATATCACGAGTTAGTAAATGTAATGGTAACTAAACCTTCAGCAGAGAATTGCAATATCACTGTTGGAGCACATCACATTAGAGAATATTACTGGAGGATGAGGATGTAGTTTATAAAATAATACACTGTCACTTTGCTCTTTGGGCTTGTTTGTGTAAATAAAAAAAATTCCTGTATAAAAAAAAAAGAAAATACATTTCTTTATCACATAAAAAATAGTAAAATAGTGATGCACAAATAGAAAGTAATAAACTTGAGGAGCTAGTGGTTTTGTTGCCTTCACTATTTTCACTACATGTCACAACTGCGCCTTTTGTGCCACTCTCACTTTTAAATTGCCTTGTCCTTCCATATAACAGTTATTCTCTATGAACATATTCAAACATGCCTTACAGATAAAGATGTTAAAAAAACAAGACTAGGTCAAAACATTGTAGGCAATTTGCATTCAGCCGAGTGTCGGCCAGTTTCAGCCCTTTATTTTTTTGCTTCTCTGCCTTTCACCTTGCTCACGTGTACACTATTTTAATACAGCCAAATTCCCAATACACCTGTTCTCATTTACATGTTTTTCTCTTGTGGAGCAAAATGACAGTGACTGAAACATGGGCCAGTAAACCAACATGATAACCAGGAGTCACTTCCAAGCCATTTCCAAGATGCTGTTTAAATACTGATATATGATTGTGACATTGTGTGACAAAATCACCAAACACACACATTAAAGACCAAGGTCATGCTGTGATTTCAGCTACATTGGAAAATTATTACTGAAAGAGGGGTCACTCATATCTGTGGTGGTACTGTGGTTAACATAAAATAATGAGGAGAGAAACTCTGACCTGACAGTTGCAGGGAAAACCTGGTTACTCTCTGCTACATTTGTGCTGTCACAACTTTTTCAAGAAAAGTTGCCAAAGGTGAAAAATCCTAGTCCAGGATGAGGACGTGAAGGGAGAAGACTGCTGCACTGGCAGTGGGTTTTAATATTGATCTTGTTGTTGAAGCCTTAATGACTGCTGAGAGCATAAGGGACACTTGCCTCTGCTGCTCACATTGTAAAGGATAGTTTATTTTAGCACTGTGTACCTGTTAGATAATCTGTAATCTGGTGTGGAAGCTTTACAGTGAATTACTTATCAATCATTCTGTGGCTCCAAAATGAAAATTATCCTTTGTGAGGACCAGGCATATCAGACAATACAATCTAAACAATTAAGCAAGCAATAGCAAGTATTTACAGTATGTTTATGGTATATTTTATTTCTATGGTAAATACAATAGACCACTAGCATCCATGTTAATAAATAATTAATCTGTTATTAAAACCATAAATGCAATAAAAGCAAAGATAATCAATGGAGCATCTATACGGCTGCCTCATGCTACAGGGGGCTTTATAGCGCTGGAGGGAAATCATCATGTTATTATTCATTGACAGAATTTGTTGCCTTAACACATTATAATTTGGAAATGGGTTTTCAGTGGTTTTGTTAAGTAGTATCCATATTGGACTTGATTAACGCAACCTGCCACCTGAGGTTTAAGCTAATACAGTGAAATCAGTTGGTACACAAGGTACAGCAAATTTCAATTACACTTTAATTACAATACACAAAAGATTCAAGCCACACGATTCTCTGCTGCCACTGCTGACGCAGTGTTTCTCTTTGCAAGGACGTGTGTGCTGCTTTCTCTTGACCTGCACACAGAAGGAAGAGAAAAAACTACAGTTTCAGCTTGGAGAATAATTCAGCACCATCGTCTGCTGTTTACTGAAGTTAATTATAAGGTTTCAGGTATCAGTTTGGGACTCAAGAGAGGGGGGTGGGGGTGGAGGGGGCTAATCTGTCTGAATGTTGCTTTATATGACACTTTTTCATTATAGCAAGCACGTGGGGCACAGAATAATTACATATAGGAAACATCAACAATGTTGACCTGATTTTAACTCTTTGAGGGATGGAGGCTCAGTCTGCAAGTGTATGCCACCATGTAACTGAGACTCCACTGTCTTAATCTTCAATTCACACCACAACTCTAGGTCTGTTTGCAGTCTGAAGATCGAAAAAAATCACCCTGATTTTCAGGGTAATCGTTCAGAAAATTCTAAATAAAAGCTGAGATAGATTAAAATGTCCGCAATATTGGAAATATTTGTGAAAATATTTTGTAGTGGCATATAGATATTGTGTAATGTCTACAAAAGATAGAGATGTCAACACCACAGTTAATATTACTGTGCTGTATATTCACACCTTGTATTTACTAGTGTCTTCATGCTACTTAGTCATGGCAAGTGCTGCACCTACTTTGGTTTAATAAGATAATCTCACATAAAACTCAAGCCCAAGTAAAAAGTACAGCAGGGACAGCACAGGTCGATCCTTTTCAAACATTTATCAGTAAAAAATGCTGTTTTATGTGATTGCATCCTTTGGTTAGTATTTGTATGTTTCCACTATAAAAGAGAGGGAGAACAAATACTTGTACATGTCATTTAACAGAGCAAGTCTCATTCAAAAAATTCACATCAAAACTCACATCAAGAAACAAATAGCCCAAAGCACCACTTTGATTCACGAGGAATACAACTGAAGTCATTACAAAGAATATAATGTGGGTTATGCTTCCTTACATATTTTGATATGTGGAGATATTTTCTTTCATGTTTCTTTGTTGCTTTAGAATTTAACATTAGCCAATGACATGGCCATTATTCAACTTCCAATGATCTTCACATAGTAAATAAGCAGTGATAAATATTTGCTCCATGCATCATCTCAATGATATGGCTGCAGATTGTGATATATCTGGAGGATGTCTTTAGATGCATAGTGTTGTATGTGGGGGAGTATGGTGTAATGTCCCTGATGTGTTAGCAACATATCAGAAGAAATAGCTGAGGAGGTTCCTCAGGGAAATGTGCAGAAGCACTAATTTACTTTTTCTGGGGGCAAATTCTGTTTTACTGAAGACATTGGATTGTGCATAAATACTTTGGTAGAATGCTCTTTAATAATTAGGAAGAGTACTTCCCACTGAAAACCACATGATGTTTACAACTGACATGTCTTCAAGATTTGAATTTAACAAATGTGAAGCAGACTTCACAATCCTTGCCTTTTATTACGAGCTCTGTGTACTTTGATTTTCCGAATTAGAATAATCTCCTTTGGCTGTTGAATACAATAATTGAAACAACAATATCTTGTGTAAATTATGTAAAAACAAACACTAATGACAAACAATAAAACTGTCAGAATGAACTACTGCTGTGGGACAGGAAGGAAACAAAGTGTTACTATGGAAACAGCCTCATGAGTGGAAGTTTCTAAGATTTATGGGAGTTTTTGGATCATGCATCAGCTTCATCTGCCAGTGTTGTAATCAATCTCATAGCGTTTTGCATTCCTGCCAGCTGTTCTGCAAGACGTAAAAACACATCTGAAGCTACCAAAGGACCTCGTCTTCAAGCTCTAAAGAGCCAAGATTTAAAGTTGCTATGTGAAACATTCAGATAAACTTTGTCATCAGTGGTGTAGTGCAGGGTATATACATGGTATATACCTAGATGGTAATGTAGTGACACTGTAAGGACACCACCCAAATGATGATAGTGAACATTACACACCTTTGAAGTTTTGTTTTCCATGAGATATTCTCACTTTTAGATTCAGTGTCTGAAAATTACAATACTTCCTGCATTTACACTGAACTCTGCTGCCAGGCGTAAACTGGTATTGCACGATTGTTGAATACGAATGTAATTCATAGGAGATGGGGTGGAATTAACGACACGTCTCTAAAATGTCAAGTGGATTAGGGGAAATTTCCAATGCATATTAAGAGTAATTTGTCTCAGCAGCAGTGAGCAGCCCACATGGAGATGCCAGGAACCTGAACAGTCTTGGATGTCTCTGGGATACTGCAACAGGCTCCCTCATCCATCATGAGTCAACTTGATAGCACACAATGCAGCTAAATGACATCTAGGACTATTAGCCCTTGATCCCACATTGTCCATTCCACTGTGTTTCCCAGCAAGTCATGTGTGATTTTTTTTTTTTTTTTTAACAAATGGTGATCCATCAATGACATTATTAGTACAGGTAACATTTCACTATGCTGACACCCGTATTGCACGCACTCCACTATTGCAAGGCTGCTGTCAGGCATGCACTATGGCCGCAAATGTGCTTGCCCCTTGTGTATTGAGATCAAATTCTTCTGACCTTCCTGGTAATCCTGGTCATGTGTGAACCACCTGGCCCCTAGCCTCTAGAACAGTGTCAAACATTTAATTTCCTCCAGTCCATGGTGAATTTTTTTTAAATTTTATTTTTACAAAGCCAATCTATCATAGAAATGTTTCATTTCTGGAAAGGAAAACACAAATTTCTGTCACATCCTGCCCTCACTGCAAGCTGTCATCTCTCCCTGAGCTAGTCTGCCTTCCCACCTGTGTGATTACCTGCCCCGCCCTAATGTATTTCACCTGTGTCTAATTATCTCCTCCTGTGTATATATACCTCCCCTTTCCCAGTGCTCTCAGCCAGATTGTCTTTGTCTCACCCGTAGAAAGCACCCCAGCATTTTCCTACTGTTGTTCTTCGTTGTTGTTTATGACCTGTTTCTTTGTAAACCCAACCTTTTTCCTGGCCCTTTGGATTTGTTACCTGATCTGCCTGATTACCCCTGTACTGACCAAGTTTTGAGTGTGAAGAAGAACTGAAGAAAACCATCCATCCCCATCAGAGTTGTTGTCTTTGAGTAATGTTATATCAGTTTTTATTGTAGGAACAAATGGACATGTTCTAAACAACTGTCACTATGCGTCTGGGGAGTAAAAATTACTTTTACAGTGCTAGACATTTTTGTGAATTTCCTGCTGTTGTTTTTTTATATCGTGCTAAATAACCTTAATAAACTTTATGAAATAGTTAAACTCCAGTCTGAGCTTGTGTATTTGTGATATGAAAGAAAGTTAAGGGGCCTCAAGTTAGTACAGTGTAATAATATTACACTGTTGCCCCATCACAATCTCACCTCCTGCTCCACTGAAACATGAAAAATAATAATATTCAGCTCTGCACTTATTACCAAACATGTAGCTCGAGTCAGTGCCCACCAGCTGGATCAACAATAAACATAATGGAACCCATCTCACTTTCTCATCCTCTATAATAATGGGAGAAGAAGAGGGCTGTCTGACTTCAGGCTCATCAGAGATTGATAAGCAAGTCATTTGTGCTGCTCTGCTTTTTTGGGTGTCAACAGCCAGAGGTACTTGATGTCTGTAGCTTCAATATCCACTTTATTCAACAGTATAAAGTATAAAGTATAAAGTGCTGGAAGTTCAGTAAAGCACATACAGATCCCTGTCATCATCAAGTGTCCTTGAGCTCTTATAAAGTGACTGAACACACTGTGTGTTACTGCGAGAAATATCCGTCTTTTTCATTAGATGCTTTAACGCTGTAACTCAGTCAAAGTGAAAAGCATGAATAGCTGTTCTCTGAACAAAAGATGACTAAGACTGAGACCTTGACCACTGATTGCTGACTGTACTGTGCTCCAATGGCTTGTAGCTCTTTAACATCCACAACAAAAACTGATGGTGTGTTGACCAAATCTGTAGATTATGTGTGTGCTGGCTACAAAAGTGCGTTTCCTGCTGTTGCCCTTCTCTCTCTCTTTTTCCCCCCACTCTTGTGCTACCTTATACCCCCTCCCTCTTCCTTTTACTGTCTATCCCTCTCTGGGTCACTATCCATCTCAATCTGTCTCTCCAAATCCACCTGCTGTCACATCCTCAGTACAAGGAGGGACTGGGGAGTTTGTGCATGTGTGTGTGTGTGTGTGTGTGTGTGCGTGCCTATAACTGCTGACATCACAACTGTGAACAGCCTGTCATTAGTGTGTGTTTGGAGTGTGAACTGAGGTAAAGCTTACCTATCTCAAAAGTTACGGTTTGCAGCCGTGTGTATTTGTTGGTTTTGGGGAAAGTTTCTTCTGTGAAAACTGGAGATAATTAGTCATTCCAAAAAAAAAAAAACATTATTCCTTAGTTGTTTTGGACTCACACCAAGGTGTCATATTTAATCTGTTTTAGATTAAACTCAAACCATTTCAGCAAGGCTGAATGCTTATGGCATGATTTATGTCTTTTATAAAGAATGGCAGTTAATCCACATTGTTCCCACAGCAAATGGAAGTGTGTGTCATTACTGTGCTCCCTGCAAGCAAAACTAGAACTGGACTCAGTGGAGCACATTTCTTCGCCAAGGCCAGATAATCCTACCTCTTCCCTCAAGTATAACTTTATTTATTGTCTTAATTCTCACGCAGGATAGATGTGATGTTTTATTGCCTGCTGTGTGAAATGATGACATTATTGATGCAGTTCTACAGCTGTATGAGTTATATCTCTGCAAAGTCACAACCACTACTGGTATTGTGTAATTTTATTAGTTACATTATAAAATACTGGTGTAAGCATTCCTAAATGCTGTTGGTACCACATGCTCCGTTACTTACTATCAATAATCCAGCATTTCCAGATTATCTGGATCTGTACCAAATTCATAGAAGTCAACAACATTAATATGTCTGATTTTTTATTATTAGTCTCACAATATTAAGGAAAGTGATAAAAAATCCTGGATCCCTCACTTTGACTGTACCTGCACCAACATTTAATAGGCTCTCAGTACTGTTTGTCTAATCCTGTTGACACTGGTGAAACTGTATCCTCCTTGGCAGAGGTAAAAATCGGTTGCAGGGGAAACAAAAATAGTGTAGAAAGTGAACTTACTTTTGGATGAAGAAACAGTTTGACTGTTTAAAAGTTATCAGACTATTGTGGGAAAAGCAGCTGGGGTGTAGTTACTGTGAATACAGTCCTGGTGTGTGCTAGTTAGCTAATTAAATAAATGATAATAAATGAAGTAGTGGTTCTTTCAGTTTGAGAAACATCCACAGAGAATGAATCAGCTGCTCCATCATCATTCACCAATAGAGAAATGTAATATATGACATATTACACTATATTAGACATGATGTTGCTGTATGTCAATGTCACTTATATACATATATACTGGATATATGACGATAAAAGACATACATGAAATTGCCATAGGAAAATGTGTAAATATGTCAAAATGAATGTCAAAATGAAATTCATTGTATGTATATAGTTTCATATATATATATATATCCAGTGTGTCCCTTGCTCTTCATAATATAATGCAGAACTGGATTCAGTACACATGCACTACATTGGGAACTCAGCTACTGAAATGTTCACAGGAGGAAGAGAACCTGTACAGCTAACAGGTGGAGGTGTAGACTTAAGGTGTATTCAGTGCAATCAAAGATGATGTTTTTCTCTGCTGCTGTTTTAAGACTTTGTGACATTGTGTTTTTACACAAACATCTCTTCCTGAGCAATTTTGTCTCATTTAGAGCATTCAGTTGTTTTCGGGTTTTTTTGAAAATTGAAAACTTGTATGAAAATTGATGTCCATGAAAAACAGTAGTGTGATAATGAATCCATGAAATTATTTGTTACATATTATACTGACAAACAAGGACATTGTTGTATTAAAGGATTAACTTGTTGTTTGTCCATGTCTAAAAGCAGAAGTGTATAAGGTGGCTGTATCCCACTCCCTTCTTCATCTCTCTTTGTACACTTTGTGTTCTCGATGATATGAATCATACAAAAAGGGGAAAAACTTGTTCATTTTCTCTCCTTGAAGGCATGCATTGTGTTGCACCTGATTGCAGACAAAAATAGTGTGATTAGTTGTGTGATGAAGAGAGCCTGAGAGAAAGTTGAGCTCCTTCCTCCTAAAAAATTCTGCCTACTTTTTCACCTCTGCATACCTGTCCAGTTGCTGTGTGGAGTGGAGTCATTTCAAAAACAAAAGTCATCCTACAGCCTCCCTCCTTGCTTGAACATATAGAGAGGTGTATAGGAAGAGTATTTTAGACAATCTCAAATGAGCCAACAAACACTTAATTTAAAGCACATTGAGGACTTTAGTCACTGTTCACTGTACACCTACTCCTTCACCATCAAAAAGGTTTTACTGTGAATCTACTATATATGAATGAACTGTTTACAAAGCCATTCCCACGCATGGCTCACAGGTATAGTTTGTTTAGCATCATGAACAGTGTCTAAAGGAGTGAGAAGAACTTATATCATGAGGCAAATTGCTGCTTGTATGTTAAGTATTTGCTGAATCTGGCTCCATTTAAAATGAGGCAATGAAACAAAAACTCCTCAGCTACATGGCATGGTGACTGAGCCGAACTCCACTGTCTGATGAGGGGTTTTCATTTCAGGTCTCTGTCATGAGAGTTGGAAAGGAATGGTGTTCTATTTGTTTTATTCAGGGTGTTAAAATAAAATAACATGATATTGAGTTGGTCAATTCTGTGTGAACCAATTGATCAAAAAATGTCCCTGAAAAACTCCTGTGTGGTACCAAGCCAAGTTAAAAGGATGTTGCTTGTGGTTATTATGCTTATATTTTTAGTTAGTTTTGCAGGAGGCCCATGTTACTCTGCAAATCTATGGAAACTTCACATGCTGCACTCCTTCAAATTAAAGCACACTACCCTGATGCTTTAAATCAATCCAGTAAGGTGTATGTATACTTATCCTCTTGAATATATGTGATCACAGATGGGCTGCAGGTTTTTGAACAATTGAGAAAGAGCACATCAAATCTCTACGCTAAATGCAATCTCTACAGACGGTGATGTTTTCTTGAAAATCTTTGGAAAAGACAATTATTTTTCCTGTAACTAACAACACAATTGTTTGATTGCAAAAGATTAAATTTTTCCTGTGAATAGCAAATAAAATTTTGGCATTTATATTACTTTTGCATAAAACAAATCATAAAATAAAATAAAATAACATATATATTAAATGCTTAATCTTCCATTTGTCCATTATTATGAGTCTTTCACTAATACCTTATGATTACCCAGTTTAAAGAGCACCCCATTTTAATAGCTTTAATTAAATGGGGAATACTTAAGTGCAGCCTGAGTGACTAATGCTGTTCCCCTGATGTTGAGGGCACCAATGAAGGTCCAGTGGGGGTGGGCTCTCGTCAATGCCTTAACATATTCTCAATAGATAAGTGCAGGTTTTTCTCCCCTGAGATACAGAAACATCATGTTTTGACAAATGAGCACAGAACCAATGCAGTAACCTATTCCAACCTATCCTGGCTTCTTTAACCAGGAATAATAAGTCTTTAATGCAAATGGCAATTAGCTTTAGCATAATCAGTTAATTTTTAGTGATGCAAAGTTACTTCACAATGCAGTTAATTTAGAGTGCTGCTCAACCAAAGCTCGTAGTCTTTATATACACCTCTTAAATCAGTTGATGAGACATGGGCACTCATGCCTTTGGGCTCTTATCCAGCGGCACTTTTAATTTAATGGAAGTTATTTCAACAGTGACCAATTTGAAGGGCCAACCATTTCACTCTCAGCTTACTTCCACAGGGGAACAACTAACTAACCAGTCTTACATTCTGGTTCAAAGGTTCATAATAAAAGTTTAATCTTTGGTGTTCTAACTAAAAACCAAAAATGGATTTAAAACAATGCTGAAGGTTACTAAATTTGCATAAATCTCTAAAAAAACATAAAGATATTAAATACATAATTATCTCAATTTCTGCTGAGGTAATAATAGGGATCTTAGATTAAAGGGGTCAAAAGTTTGAAAGAAACAGAGGCCAAACAGAACAGGGGCACTGCAGAGGTGGGGTCCTCATATTAGATTTATGTTATGTTGCAACCAACACTGTTATGAAAAGACTCAAACTCAGATGCTAAGACACCAGCAACTGGAAACAAGGTTCTTCAATGGACAGTTCACAAGTTGAGCGATAGTGGAATGGATCCAGGGAAATCCAGAGCAGGAGGTCCAGAGTGGTCATCCAGAGGCAGGAACCAAGAGTGGATGCACTATACCAGGGAACAGCCAGGTGGATGAGGTACAGGTGAATGGCACAGGGAGCAGAGGTGGACGCAGAGGAGATCCAGGCAGGGAAACTGCACACAGAGAACAGGTAAGGTCAGGAACACTGGAGACAGACACTCAGAAAATAAGTAACCTCAGGAGAGAAACAGGGGCCTTGTCTTACCACATGAACAGCAGATCTATCTGGCAGCAAGTGGAAGCTATGCTGAGCTTCCTCTACAGACACTGATGAGCCTGACTGGAGACAGGTGGAGCTCCAGCTGCACTACACCTCTGCAGGGGAAGAACACATCCACAAGCAGCACAGGGGAGGAGACAAGGAAGGGAGACTAGGGAAAACAAGGAGAGAGGAAACACCAGGGACACCGGAGGTCACAGAGGGGCTGTGACAAACACTATACAAAATGGGTGGGTGTGTTTACAGATGGGACACCAGAGATCACATCCTTGTTGTTGCACTAATGGCAAGTGCCAACTAATAAATGTAAGTAGTGGCAGATTTAGGGTTCTTCGTCTAAGTGTTCCCAAGCACGATGCTTCCATTCCACCATTTAATTTACTATTCAACATATAACACCACTTGTTGTCATTTAGCACCACTGCCATGTGCATACATTATCAGTGCTTATAAGTAGTTAAATGTGTATTCTTTCCTTTCCATTTTCTCATCAAAAGGGACAGTTGCAGCAAGGAAAAAACAGTTGTTACTGGTACCACTCTATCAGAAACATAATACTGGATACTCAATTTATGTGGTCTCTGCATCTGTATCACCACATTCTCTGATTGCATGATGCGTAGTTACAGTACCAGCAGTTTCTCCATCAAAGATGCCAAATGTAGTTTCCATGATGCCCTGCTGTAGAAGCATTCTTCCTAGCCTTTTTTGTTTATTACAGTTTAATTTTTGAGTAAAATAAATAAATTCACACCTATTTTCTGTGGGAAATTACAGAGAAGGATAAGGCTGTGCAAATTCCTAAAAAATAATTTCATAAATAAAATTAACTCAGAGATTATGATGGTGTCAGAAAAAGTTAAACTCATGCCAGTTTTAATACTGAGGTATGCCAATCTTTAAATCTCATATCCCTATGGAGTACGACAATCAAAAATACAAGTCTTCTTTCAGTTTTTTTCAGCACACGAGTCATTTTTTGGGGGGCAGAAGATCTGATTCTTTCAATTTGGATGCCAGCTGTGATAATAATTGCAAGGTGAGAACTGCCCTGTTACTGGAGATTGAGAAGATGGATGAGCTATTAAAGATGGATGAGCGATAATTGTGTGGCAGAGCTTGACAAGACTGCCGGCGGTTTCCCATCATGTTGTCTTTCACCTCCCACTGTGTAACTAGAAACTCTCAACAGCGCTGCCATTATTTGCCTGGTAGAATATGGCAAAGCTGCTAAAGTTGTAACCCTAACCCTACTGATATATTGAACTCTCTAACCATGGACAGATATAATCAGCTTTATATTTAGCATTTTCAAGTTTAAAATGGCTAAGATGCAATTTTTTTTTTTATCCAATTCTATGAATCTGGGGTATGAATCTATGTAGGTTTCTCCCAATGGGCTAACAAGTAATAAAATGCTTCAGCAATGCAATAGCCCTTTGAACACATTAGTGCTTTTTTAAGTATACAGCTTTTGCGGAACGATGAATTGTCATTATTATATGGCACCCCACCTTTAAGCCTCAAGAATTTTATATCATACAATAACTCACAGCTCGCCCCAAATAACTCAGAGACCAGGTCAGAGACCATCTTGCTTGTTTTCTCTGAGAAGTTCAATTTCAGTCCAGAAGTGATGACTAATATCTAAAGGAAATTACAAAGAAGGCTAGAAGGAGATCAATGTATTTTTTTTTTTCAATCATTCCACATATCACCCCTGACTTTTGAAAGCTTAATTTCAAAGGTACCCACCTTCTATTTATAATGCTTTTTAATACAAATTATTATACAACCAAAAATGCCTAAGTATTTAATCCCTATTCTGGTTGTGAGCCAGAAGTTTGGACCTGCCTCGTTGGAATCAGTCCAGACCTTGAAAAGTTAAGGGAACCTATGCTGATTTTTCCTTTTAAGATTATTGTGTTGACTGGTTTTCCTGATTTACACACCATAAATATATATGTTTTTTCCATACATCTTATAGGATTAATGAAGGGCACCAGCCAACCACAAATGAAACCATGAAAACCCTGCACAAAACAAAGGATGATTCGCAAAACACTGCACTGTTGGGAATCATTGTCTTCATTATTGGAGTTGCACTGACAGGGTGGTGCCTGTAAAGCCATTACTGTTTGAATCACTGGTAACAAGCTAGATTACTATTGATTATTATTATAATCATTAGCCAAGATCTGTCAACTCCCACAGAGGTCATGTACTGTGGATGTGGCCTCTATGTTGTCACCACTATGTTTCTGAAGAACAGTTATGAAGTGGGCTGCTATGCCATCACCAGCTTGGCAGCACCTGACTCCAGGTGCTCACTTAAAATACCAACTAATGCAATGACAGTTTCCTGTCAGATTTGAGGAGGATGCAGTGAGGGCAGTTTTCCTACCTACCCGGCCATATAAATCTGCCTCCCTCAGCCACACACACCTACCCTTGTGGCTACAAGTCCTTTTTTAATACACTACACTCAGTGTGACCCTGATGTGCTGGGGGTTAGTGTTCTCAAGACACTTGGGCTGTGGGCAATAACTGTATAGATAATACAGTTTTTCAGTGAATAATCTCTAAATCAACACTAGCACAGCAAGACTGTACACAGCCAACTTTACTGGCAGGTTCACAGGTTCCCAGGTTCACTCTCCACTCTCCTGCTGCATTTTACTCTGAGATTGTAACACATACAACACTGTAATACTCTCAACTGTCCCCTGTAAAACAATAGCAGGTAGGAACTCTGCATTTTTGGTACACGTATATAGTACTGTGCAAAAGTCTTATTCCACCTTTAGATTTGTTTTTTTATCGAAGCTATAATGACATATATAATTATTTCTCAGTCTCTTTATTACAAAACAAGCAGAAAAAACAGTAAATCTGTAGCAGGATTAAAGAACAGAACATTTTCAGAAAAAACTGCTTCTATAGGCTGAAGTGTCAAGTATTCAGTGAGACCTCTTACACTTGAACAACAGCAGGAGCCTGGCTCTTAAAGCTAAAGGGAATGGAGCCTTAATTAATAATTAAGTGCTAACATATGTATTTGTCCTATTTCATGTTAATGTGAGGTTGTGAAAAAGGTCCATGACACCAGGTTTGAGCAGGACATGATGGAGCTTTACAGGCACATGTTGTATGAGGTGAACTCACTGGAAGCTGCTGATATGTAGAAGAGCAACTTTCAATCACATCATTCTATTCGAATTGACACAAGATAAATCAGCAATTCCCCTTTGAAATACATTTGCTGTATTTTCTGGTTATATTCTAATAAAGAGACTGAGAAAAAATTATATATGGTCATTATAGCATTGATAAATCAACAAATCTATGGGTGGCCTAAGACCTTTGAACAGTACTGTAAATATACAAATAAAAATAATGGAGGGCTGCAACTGATAACAATCAATACAGAGAGCCAGAGTTCATTAGTAAAACTGAAAAACCCTTTCAGTACCATTTTTTTCTGTTATTCATCACAAGCACAATTGGTGATGCATTGTGGGATACTATGAGTGTACTATAAAGGTTATAACCCTCACTATACATTCTGACAGCACTACAAAATGGCAAACTCCCTATATATGGGGCTATATAGGTATACAGCCTGTGTCAGTCACTCCCAGTCAACAACCTAACAGACAACAAACAAATAAAAGATGCTAATGGTGCTAATGGTGCATCGTTGGCTTGTTGGCTCGAGCCTAGGTCTGACTGAGCCTCATATGTGGTTGAGTCTCTCAGATTATTCCTCTAATGCTAACCAACTTAATACACACCAAGGGCAAGAGTAGGTAATAGGCAACATAAGCAAATAACTAGCTAAATTCCTCACTTCTTAACAAATTCCTATGTCTGAGCAGGATGTTTCCTCAGCTTTTTAGTTTCCTGTCAATTTATTGGTAGCCAGGGCATTAGGCCTGATCCAGAAAATCTCAATGAGGAAGTAGGAGCTCATGTAGTTTCATTCCCAGTTTTCTTTTTTTCACTTTTTATGTGGGAAAGGGGTTAGTAAAATATTAATCATAGCAAAGTGTCTTTACCTAGTTTAAATTTGTATGAAGGTAACACTCATTTTGATAAGCTAAAGTTATGTACATGAATTTGACTGCTGTAGAGTTTATGTAGTCCATGTTTATTTGCCACAAACAGCAAACGACATACAGATGCACATGTTTAGGAGTGTTTCTGTGTTTGAGTGGGAGCTGAGCCTCCAACCGATCTCAGAGCCTCCCCCACCTTCCACCCCAGACCTCATATTTCCCACTTCATTCAAACACTGTCTGTAACCACACATGCTACATGTGAGCTCATATTCTTTGGCTTTTGGAGCTTTGCAGCTCATTTTGACCTGTTGTGAAACAACTTAAACTTGACATCATGCCTCTCTCCAGGAACCCTTCTTAATCACTGAATCAGGCCAGGTCACTGCACACACTTGAACACTCTTTCGGCCAAGTTGTTAATTAGTGCTGGCATATTGCCAGTGTAATAATCAAGGCATCAAATTATCCAATTTCCTCTTCAAAGAGTGGGGAGGAACAAGACCATATATTTGCCTCCAAGTCATTCACCTTGCAATCATCAGACTACCATGTTTATGCTGTTTTTCACTTGTGTGTTTCCCCTTCTTGTCATTCTTTGTGTGTATCCACAAATACAGAGCCTAAGACTCCTGAGGATAGACAAAGCCTTTACAATAACCAAATTCCTGCCATCAGCTTCATACATTTCACAACCCTTCACACGTTTGGTCTTTTAATCAATAAGCTGTGGATTTTAACTTTCAATCATTTCCCAACTGATAGTCAGTGACAATATGTGACAATATATTTATGGGTTTATGCACTCACTAAACACTAAACCCCAAAAGCTTCAGCTGCTCGGGTAGTACCACCCAATCATACACAAAAACACACAAGTGAACCTGACTGTATCTGATCAGTAAGGCTTCCCCCAAGGCTGAGTGCGATCGGCCCTGGGACGCCCACTGAATACTAATGAATCTAAGTAATCTCTTATACAGCTACATCTTCACCAGCTCCAAAGTGCAGTTCTGTGGCCAACTTTGTGATGTCACCTCCATGTAGGAGCAAACAGATTTTTTCTCCACACAGAAATAGGGTACAATGCTTTTCCTATATAGAATTTAATATGCACACTTTTGGCATTTGTTGGGTCCCTTTAAAAAATTTTATAGAGTTCGGTCTAGATCTGCTCTACATGTAAAGTGCCTTGAAGTACCTTTGTTATGATTTGATGCTATATAAATAAAATCAATTTGAATTTAAAAACTTTTCAGTGTAGTATCACGGGGACTGGCATCTGCAGCTCTCCAGATAATGGAGCAAAGATTTGTCTGTCATGGGTGCTACTGCAGCACTGAAAGCTGAGCAGTGTTGGCAGAATATTCATAATACACCCACATCAGGATTCCCACATCCAGCCTGGTGGTGTGTATCAGTGAGGTGGAAATACACTTGATGGGAGCTTCAAGTAAAATGATATAAAGTCATGCATGGACAAATCCAAATAAGACACCACATAAGTAAACACATAACTGAACTTATACTAACAAGACACAAGAGACAATAAGAAAGGAGGGGAAAAACAGAATAACCTTTTATTCTTTCACATTTTGTGTTTTATTTTGCCAGTTTGGCTAAAGGATTTGAAGGTGGAGGATGGTCCTCGTCAGCATTCCTACTGTTGGAGTGAGCAATAAATGTCAAAAAAGGTTCAGATCTCCAAATGTCCCAGTGGGATTGAAAAGAGCAGGTAAGTAATTTTTTGAGGGAGAAAAATTTATAAATTAATAAGACCATGTTATCAAGAAAAGAAAAACAATTCAAAATCTGCCTAGAAGAAAAAACACTCAAAATAACTCAAAATGAAACACAAAAAACCTTGGTAGTGGTGTTTACATTTTGTCTGTATTCTCCTTTTAGTATTCAGATGTGTTTCCCAAATTTAGTCTAAATTGGACAGTGGTTTGCAATTTCTCAATCCAGAGTCTGTCATGTCTCCTTCTCTGTCCATGTGGTGTATTTGGAAGCCAGTGACATAAATATCGGATGGGGTGAATTTGTAAATGTTGAACCAAAGGGGTGCACAGTCTGCCTTCCCCATTGTTTTACAGATGTTGTTTGAATATAACCAGTCTCGCTTATGGTGGTTACAGGCTTGGCACACTATGCAGTAGATGACTTTCTCTGACTCTGGTTATGACTCTGGATGGTGACTCAACATGATTGGATCACTAGCTCCTCCGTGTGGGTTGAACAGGTACTTCCCAGATTTGAAAGCCCGGGATTTATCAACCGTGTCCCCACTTATAGTTGACAGTATTTAGCCCTGACCACTTCCACTCAAAAAACAAAAACAAAAAAACTATACCTGTAAGGTGCAGTAGAATTTATTCCTGCAACAAGATATCAACCCAAGCTGACTCCAGATTCCAGCTGAATACATTTTGCCACATTGTTTATACCATTCTCTCACCATTTTTCCCAGAACAACCACTCTTTGGCTAGAGAATACAAGTGTACAAAAATGCCCCAGACACTGTCAAATGCTGGCATAGACTGCCTGTTTTTACCAAATCTATTTTTAATAGCATAAGGAAGTTCTTGTTCCCATGGCTGCTTGTAACCTGTACCTTCTTTCTGTCATTTTTACCTCTAGGTGTTATTTTTTTTAACCTTATATAAATCAAATTTCAAATTTCATATTACATAATCACAAATAATATTCTGGTGCATAGATTTGTTTGTTGTAGTTATCACAGGTAAGATGACTTTTGTTGTCATGATCAAAATATAAAGTGACAGTTGTAATGATCACAATATAAACTGACTTTTGTTGTAGACAATATGAACTGAGTTTTGTGGCAGTGATCGCAAGAAAACTCACTTTTGATCTAGTAATCACAGGTAAACTGACTTTTGTTGTTGTAATCAAAATATAAGGTGATTTTTGTTGTAGTGATCACAGAACAGAACAGGACAGAATATTTCTTTCACTAGCTGGGAGATGTGCTCTGTAGAGCATAGACTAAGTAGAAATGGACAAAAGTCAATTTATTTGCATGTGCAATACAGCATTGTGATGCAACAGAAAAAGACTCAAAGGGGGGCTGAGTGGACCTGAGGATGTGAGGAGGAGGAGGTAGAATTTCCCACCGGGTTGACCCCTTAAAAAATGGGGGAGAGAGCCATAAATTGACTGTGAGTTCTGAAGGTGAGGACTTTTGGGCCCCCCCATCGCTGGTTCTCCACCAGCACTTGCTGGTGGTGGGTCTCTCAGTAGCTGCAGGTATTAAACAAGCTGGACTGTAACAAAGTAATGTTCTTTGTGGTTAAGGTAAGCATGGGAAATCCTCCCCACTCACCAGGCTCAAGCCTGGTAAATGTGAAAAGCAGTGTCATCAAAAGGTAAATTATTATATTCCATAATAATGCTAAGGTAATCTTGAGGATAAGTACAGATACAATGAAACCTAGTCAATTGTGATTTTATTAACTCTCTAAAAGTATGTTTTGGATGGTGGCTTGCTTTATGGATTAATGCATGCTTATCTGTGTCCTTAAAATAAACCTTTGTAGCTGTTCTTTATATTTGATCTGTATAATTATGAAAAAAAATGCAATAGCATCTAAAATTCTACCTTATCCTGCTGTACATTGTATTTCAATTTAATGTTAGGATGATGTGAATTTAAGACATCAATGGAATATTTAAAGGAATCTACCATGCTGGTCCAGATGTCAAAAATATCACCTAAATACCAAAGATAATATAATTGCAATTTTTTTCCACTTAATGAATGCTGATTTTTCCCATTCTGTTAAATATATATTTGCATAGGAAGGGGAACACTTCCTTCCCATTGCACATCCACATATCTCTAAAAAAAAAAAAAATGCAATTTAACTCAAAATCATTACATCCTAAGGTGATTTCTAACACCTACAGTATCTCCTGGTCTGGGTGGTAGGGGTCTGGTGAATGCTGAAAAGCCTTGGCCACTGCTTTAAGTCCCAAAAGAATTATCAATGTTAGTACAGCGGGGAAAAAAAGATTTGAATGTGTCAAAATTTTTGCAAAAGTGCTCTGCGGATATCCCTTGTGGGGCTTCTGTCCTCCAAAACATGTGCCCCTGCTGGAGCAGCGCAGCAGTGAGGCACAGGCCGGAGGCAAAGAAAGGCAGGGGAGCTGGGTGGTGATGCCGCTCAGCGCCCTGGGAGGAAATACGTCGGGCCATATACAGGGGGCCGCAAAAACCTTGCCCCCGCCCGCAGTTGTGCCACTCCTCATGGACAACCTGGGACCTGGCTGGCAACTTGAGAATCTCTGCAGCTCGTCCAAGCACTTTTTCTCCGCCCCAACGGAGCCTGCGACAATACAGGCAGGGCAACAGGTTAAGCAAAGGGCAGCCAGCCGACTGCGAAGCTGGTGACTGGGACCAAGAGGGTTGTGGCCTGCCCTTCCAGGAAAGGGCCGTACCGACTGCGGTTTCTGTTCATAACGCACAGTCTTTCGCCTTTTACTAAAGAAATCCGTGGAGAGGAGCTCCAACCAGTTCAAGCTATTTTTGGGAGGCTCTGCCGCACGGCCGAGCCCTCTGAGTTTGTGCAAAGTCAAAGCGCTGGCTGAGTCCCAGAGGAGGGGGTGGAGTCGCTCCAAAGCGGAGCAGCCTTGGTCAAGCACAGGTCAAAAACAGGCACCCGCGACCAGTGAACTTTCTGGCCACAGCCTGACTTTTACGCGCTGCGCGCCCGCGGCAATGGACTACACCATCATCTGGGAGGATATTCTTTCTGTTCCTTGTTAAAAGAATTTCAACTTCTCCATAGTTGTAAATCTTTAACAAATAGGAATTCATTGACCCAGAGGACATCTTACCTGCACTCTGTGACTGAGAATTTTCCACCTTGACCGGGCCAAACGCAAAAGGTAAATCATTTCAGTTGTTTATTTATTAGCCTATTAGTATCTTTATTCGCCTGAGTAAATTTATTGTCTTTTTTAATTTTCTTTTATAACCCTTTTAGCAGGTGGTGCCTCCACCATTTCGGCCAACCATTCTGGCATGCGGAGGCACCACAGCGTGCATTTTAAGTTGAAAGAAAAAGAGGGAAAGCTCCTTGACTTCTCCAGGAAGCTTATCCAAAAGACTTTGACCTTCACGGCAAATGACCTGAACTGCATATTGACACTCCCACTGAACAGAGGATTTGATGTTAGCTTCCAATCCGCAGCCATTTTAAGAGAATTTTGGATGCGTTTTGAAAATGTAAAACCCCACTTTTCTGCATTTATTGTTGAAAAACTTACTGACAATGCCTTGAAAACGGTTATTGTTGTTTGTTTAATGAGACAGTGAATGCAGAGGACATTTGTATGTGGCTGGGGAGATATTGCACTGTAAAGGGCCAGGCTACAAAGGTGAGGGAACTGTGCTTGGAGGGTCCCCATTCAACAATGGCAAGACCCCCAAGGCTTCCAGGGCCTGAAACATCTCCCATCCATGGTAGTCCTGGGTGAAAACAGGGACTACATACACTACCAGGGTCAGCCCAAGCTCTGCCGCAAGTGTGGTGAGCATGGGCACCTGGTTGAAGCATGTACGCAAATCTTTTGTGTGAAGTGTAGAGAAATTGGGCACACCTTTCAGGAGTGCTCCAATGGCAGGAAGTGCAATCTCTGCGGAGTGACAAACCACCTCTTCAGAGACTGCCTAAAATCCTTTGCCAACAAGTTAAAAGCGGCCAACAGAATTGAAAAAAATGGAGTCGTTACAGACCAGGTTGAAGAGGCTAGGCAAAAAAATTCAAATCTCCCCCCAAATGCTGTGATTGGAGAAGCGGGATCAGGTGAGCTGGGAGATGGGGAGGGGCCTACAACAGCCCCACCAATAGACAGTGGTGAGGGGGATGGGGCGAGGCAGGAAGAGGGCAGAGCTAACCCTGAAAGTCAAAAGGTCCAATCACTCCAAGATAGTGAGGATGCCCCCCTACCCTGATAAGCACAGATACTACACTTGATCTTAGCCAAAAGGCCGAGAAGCAAAGGGTCAGGCGCGTGGCGTGTAAAAGTCAGGCTTTGGCCAGAAAGACAAGGAGGGATGACGCATGAGGGTCTCGCACCAGTACGGGGTTCCCAGAAAGGTTTCTAGCTTGGGTGGGATTGCTGTATCGGGNAACAGCACAACTGGTGCTCTATGGGGTGAGCCCAAAAACATGGAACAAAGAGGATTTGCACAAATGTTGCTCACCCTAGCCGCCATAAAAGACGCCACATGGACCTCCAGAAACTTGCTGGTAAGCAAGCACATGCAGATCCCCCCCTGTGGCTGTGATCCGGACAGCCCTAGGCGGCAGGCTTAGGACACAGCCACAAAGAAGCATCGCCTCTGTGCCCATTCGGACGAAGGAGCCGGAGCCACACGGGAAAAGGTCAAAGCAGCGGCGGCCTGGCTCTCCGGGTTAAGCAGGTAGGAAGGAGTAACAGGGTGAGGGTCTCCTCTGAGCGCCACTACAGGATCCTGAGAGGTCTACTGTCTTGGAGAGCGGGATGAGGGACCCTGGAAAAGGACTCACCCTGCTCCTGCACAAAGACGAGCCGTGGAACACGACTTATTATCAATGCGCTCCTCGTTTTGTTTTCAAAGCGGTTTAATGTTGACATGAATTTCTTCATTTACTCACAAGACACTTTTTTTTT
>CM076651.1:26679195-26692333 GCA_038496675.1 Rachycentron canadum
CACACACACACACACACACACACACACACACACACACACACACACACACAGCTTCTCTATGGCCTTTTGCTCGATGTAGCTCTGTCTTCGGCTGCCTTTACCGTTTGGTCAGTTGCTCTCTGTTCAGCAACGTCACATCATTTCTGTGACAATAAATCAGTCTTATCATTGTTGTTGTTTCCTCCTTATACGTTCAAATTGTCCCAATTTAATAAAAGCAGCAGGGTAGGAGAGATTTCTCATCCTGTCATTACCCTCGGTGGTTGACGTCACTGAGACAGACATATTTCTTGTATCCTTTATGTCCCCGTGGTTGACATCACCTAATTGCTGTTAAAGGAAATGGCTAAGTAGATTATATTTCATAATATATTGATTTCTGCTGTACCTTTCTACCTAATTACTCACGTATCATGTATCATGTAATTACGTTCTGCTGCTTCTAAAGTAGAGCTATGAGGAGACACTTTCTATTTACCTAATCCCCATTATAATGAGTTGTTCTTACATTTCATTTCATTGACTCGGCTTTGTGTTTTATGTTTGGGTTTTTTTATATTTCTAACGGTACAGTGCAGATCTGAAGCTAAGCCCAGCCTCTGATCTTTTCCCTGCCTTAGCACCACCACCAGATTTCCACGACTGTACTCGTGGGGCAAGGTCAAGCCTGTCTGCTTGTAAAACAGCTTCGTAAGGTGACACGCTGGCAGCCAAAGGCTTCACCCCTGCCTCCGCGAGGCCACTCAGACAGTGGCATAATGGTCTGATGATGTACCTCCGTGTATTGATTTAGCTACAGTACAGAAATGTACTGAGCTGTACTGTACTGCGCGGTGGAGAAACCCTACCCCTGGCACCACATCAGAGAGGGTTCATATTCAATTCACTCAGCATTTACTGCACTTGGAGGTCAGGGAGAAAAGACTGCCGTGTGCTCCTTTTTAAAACAGTTTCTTTGGTGTTTGTCCAACTTTGGAGTTGCTAAAAAATGTTAGCGAAGACAGGGACAGGGAGAATAATGAGGAGAGGAAACAGAAATCTAATGGAAGTGCCCTTGGCCCTGTCAGCCAGTTGCTGAGCTGAGCTTTGGGATGGCGTGTCTTCGCGTCTGTTTGCGTGGGCAAGCTGAAATTAAAGTGACAGGATTGTTACGACTCGTGCTTGAAGAAAGTGTCATTTCAAGCAGAAGGAAACTGTTAATATCATTTCTGAAGTGTCTCTGAGCAAGACATCTAAAGATGAAGCTAAACACTTGACTATCAGTCACCTCTTACCTCCTTAAACCAAAATGAGTTGCGCCTCCAACAAACTGGATGTAAACTCTCACTCTGGAGAAAAAAAGGCGCCATGTCTGTTCTGAGACAGAGAAGCTTTTTTTTTTTTTTTTTTTAAAGTTGACAACAGTAGAACAAGTATTGCAAGAAGTGTTGATGGCAGTTGTTGCTGCTGTGCTCATTAACAGTCTGTGTGGCGTCCATTGGATGTGTTGTGGGGTTTTCTTGTGAGACCTGGGCACAACTATAGTTGGTGAGAGTGATTTTAAAAACTGCACACACTCCCGCTCCTGTATAAAATCCAGTTCAGACAATTAGTGTTGTTGAACTGAAACCATGTATCCTTGCAAAGGTTAAATTGACTAATAACGTAACATGATTCATGAGGCCTTTTTAAATTCAGACACATTTTTTTTGTGTTGTATCATTATTATATTAATCATTTGTACTGTTGTATTTTTGGATGATGATGTTAACCTTCCAACACATGCCTACCCCAAGGTGTCTGTCTGTCAAGGCAGATGAGTGATCGACTGATCAGAATGTGATTTGTGAGACGATCAAAGAGACAGACAGTGAGAGAGAGAGACAGAGAGAGACAGATAGAGACAGAGGGAGAGAGGGGTGGGGGTAGATGTCTTAATGTGGCTGAGAGGAACAGCATGACTTGGGTTTTAGAGAGGGGTGGGGTGAAGTTGATTTGTGCATGTGTGTCTGTGGGCTGTATTAGATCTTTTGCGTAAGTTTGTACGTTTGAATGCTGAATTTTGGAGACGACATCAATCATGTACACACCTGCAGTTAAGACGTCGAGTGTCTGTATGAGCCACACATAAAGGCGCCGTTCAGCACTTCAGGAAATAGGCCCATTTTCTGTCAACAATTCAAAGACAAGATGGATACCACGTTGAATATGATGCTAGCACAACATCTGGCCTGGCTCTGTTCAAAGGTTAAACATCTGCACCTTTAAAGCTCCATGACTGACATGTTACGTCTTACTTGATAAATCCTGATGAGTTTCTATCACAGTCCCTGCGTGTGAAACGGCTGAAGTTTCCCATTCTGATATTAGTGATGGGAAACACCTGCTGGTGAGCTCAGAGCGTATGAAGAGGAGAATGGGCTTCATCACTGGATCTTGATGGAGCGATTCTGCCTTCACAAAGGTCCACACGTCTCCTCTGCTCCCGCTCTCGCTGACTGCCCCCTCCGTGGTTTTATCGGTTGGGTGTTTCCCAGTGATCTATGGCCTCATTTGTTGTGTTTTTTTTCTGTGTGTCCAGCCAAATTCAAGACAGATGAGAGCACAGCACAAAGACAGAGAGAAAGAGAGGGAAGGAAATTGGACAGACAAATAAATAAATAAGAAAAAGAAAAACAAAGCAAATTTAAAACTAAGTGAAATGTTTCTTAAGGGATGTGTCTTCAACAAACCTCCTGTTAATTGGGTCCCCAAAATTAGCCTCTGTTTATTTATATGTAGTATGTGTAACACCCAGTGTTTGTGTGTTTGTGTGTGTATTTGTATGCTGTGTGCACGTTGGTGTATTTATGCATTTGCGTGTGTTTTCCCTTGTGTCGACTAAATTGTAATTTACAGCCATATGTTAGAGTTCATGCAGTTTATTAACTCACATGTGCGGACCAGCTTCATGAGCACATACTTCTGCACCAGCGCACGTGTGTCAACATAAATTGCATATCTGCGTGCTGCTTTGTCGCTGGTAACACGTGTGTGTATTCATATGGCGGTTTCAGAATCCAGCTTTCTGGCAGAATAAGCCATCCATCAACCTATTTTGTAGTGATGGCGCCTTATATCCCCCTCCCATATTATACAGATGGGACAATTACAGCTGGGCCTATAGCTGCAGCTAGCTGGGACCACATGGGCCCCATATGTGGAATGAAACATCAGTCGCAATTACATTTGTGTGTCTTTCTCATCCATCCTTCCCTGCATTCCTCATTCCGACACCCCCTCCTCCTTCCACCCACATCCCCTTCTTTCCTCTCATCTGCCACAAGGCAAATTAAGAGCCTCTCTATCACGACCCAAATGAGAGAGGCTCATTTGTAGCTGTTATTTATTTGTGACCCCCTTCACACATCCACCCAGCATCTCCTCTGCTCTCGCTCTCTCCTCCACTCTGCAAATATGACCACAAAAAAAAAAAAAAAAAAACTAAAAGGATCTGAATCACACGAGAAGGTCTTTGTCTTCTCCACAAACGCTATCCATTATTAGTTTCAACACTAAAACTAATGGTTAAAATGGACATTTTTCCTCTGTGATCTCATTCTTTCCTCCACCTCTTCTCCTTATTCTCCCGTCCTTTCACACCTCCTCCCACTGTCTGCAGATGAATGTGTTTCCCTCTGCAGCAGCAAATAGGCCAGGGATGAAAATGCCATATTTAATATAAGTAGGTGATTCTCACTTACTTACTGTCTGTCTCACACATATACACAAACACACACACACGCTCCCTAGTCACCTCAGTAAGACAAAGAGTCTTTGGCTGAGCATCTCTCGTTTCCCATCCCATTATCTGTTTTCTAAAACTCAATAATTGAACTGTTCTATTGGAATACATCATCCGCCCCACTATCACAAAATCCCATTGAATAAACTTCTCTCCCAGGCCATTGTGCTTGAGCGTGACATGCTTTTTTTCCCCCCTCTCCTCTATCAGATAGGCTGTATTACTAGCGTGGTATTTGTCCAGGCGCAAATAATGACTACAATTTGCCGCTATTTGGTGTCCTGTAAGAGGCCTGAGCCTAGTAATGGTAGCATTATAATAGTTATCAGACACAGGTTACTATTATCATGCTATGAATCTGCCATAAGATAAGAGGAGACGTACAGTCAGAGGATGAAATGGGGGCTTTGCTGTTTGCATGAAAGCTGTCTTTGGCTTGTATCTTGAAATAGCATCGTATTAGGATCATCCAATATCCCTGCCACAAAAGGACAAAAGAGGCAGGAGCTCAAATATAGTGCAAAAATTGTTGCCCAATGTTAATAAAGTTACTGCAGTATCATAATATCAGCATCATTCAGTGATGCTGTGTAAATTTGCTGTAATGCACATTTATCTCGTCGGGTTTTACCTGTATTTGAATGACTGGTCTAATTCGGCAGCGCTCCCACACTGGTGGAAGGTTTTAGCTCCTTCGCTGTTGATCTTAGCGCTGTGAGGCAAATTATAACATTTGATGATGATGCTGGATGAAAAACAAAAGGATAACCAAAGTTATTATCACCCTGAGAGACAAATGCCTGCATCCACAAGACATTTAAGTCAGAGGAAAGTTATTAGGATACATCATCTGGCAACCATGAATGTAGAAAATATGACAGAAACTCTGTTGTGGATCTTTAGAGAGAAAAGAGTTTGAGCTGGTGGTCCTAGATCATAACTCAGGTATCACCAAAGTCACTGTGATTCATCCTCTGGGGACAATTATTGTCTGGCAATTTTGTTGCTAGCTAATCTTTTGCAGACCATGAATGTCTGTTGAAAACATTATGACGATCCATGTAATAGCTGTGTGGATGTTTCAGTCTGAAGTAAAATAAAGTTTCATGAGAATTTAGCTTTTTGCTCCCGACATGATGATACATTTAAGACACATGTTGGTAGAGTCTCTTGGTTGGAAAGAAGTGTGTTCTCCGGGTTCTTACCTGGTGATTGATACCGAGTTTAAAATCGTGCGCATTATTTGTGTTTGTGACCCAAGTACTACTTCATCTGACATGTCAGAAGAGACGTGGGGGGGAGTCACCTGATGGGAGGAGGAGCTCGGAAAGTGGAGGGCGCTATAAGACGAGCAATCGAGAATGAAGACAGAGAATTTCAAATCTAAAATGGTTTGATGTTCACTAAAGCAGAGCTTGGATGAAAGAGTTTAGATGGCACAAAAGGATATTGGATATTTTGGAGGAACACAGTAACATGAAACCCATCATATGGATTTGTGTCTGATTAATCATGCAGAAGTATGAATGATGAACCATGCATGAAAAGAGTCTGATTTACTGTTTGAAGATTAAAAAGATTAAAAAAAATGTACATGAAGGTAGAGTTTCCCCTTTGAAGGTTTCCATGCTGCAGCGCCTGCAGCCGGCATCAGAATTCACCCTCAGCACCTTCCAGCTCACCTGGTGTGCCCCCTGTGTCTGCAGTGGTATTGATGTCGTTCTTCACCTGGCTGAGGGCAGCTGGGGGGGTGTGTGTGTGTGTGTGAGCGCCTGCATGTGCTCATGTCTTAGGTGGTCAGCGATGTATTTAAGTATTTAACAACTGCCCCAGAAAACTTCTCTCTCAATTTGCCTCAAATAATATTTGTCCACTGATGTGTGGGCTGGTGTGTGTGTTTTGCCCCGCAGCAGTCTGCCTGTCGCAGCGATGGGTGCAGATAATGTACGCTGGAGAGTTTGAAGATTTAAGAGTGAGCAGAGTAAATCAGGGTAAACTCCTGTTTTCTTAAAAGGATAATTCTGTGACTTTAGTGTGTTCTACAACCTCAACTTGTGCTTCCTGGTAATTGTGCAGACAGATGGCAGATGGTGAAGCTGCAGACAGCAGCACAAACCATGTCTGTGTAATGATAACTGCAAAGACAACTATCTGTGGAAATGGACTCCTTAAATGCTAACTCCCGTCTGCCTCACTGTGTCCCAAGATGTTCACAATCTTCTTTGTTGCAGTTTAACAAACAGGTAAATGTGGACAACATTGTTTGATGTCCTTGTTAATGTCCCAATTCTGTGGATTCCCCAAAGAGATCATTAAAGTTTCATCTTATCTTAGTCATGCAGACACACAGATGGCAGTGGGTAGAGACTTAGCGGACAAAAGGAGTAATCCTCGATGTTTATCTAAATGGTGTTAAGTACAATAGCATATTCTTTACAAGGAATTCACAGGCATTAAGCAACTGTGGTCCAGTGACGGGTAATGCAGAACGCTGCCATTATAAATGTATGATTTTAAAGATTTGTAGAGTTTAGATCTAGACAGTTGTAAAGTTACAAAAAGAACATATGTTCTTATTCATGTAAAATTAAAACTAAAGCTGAAACTTGTTGATATCTTGGGATATCATGTGTCTGAGAGTGAATTAGTAAAGTCGAGGCAAAACAGCCTGGCAGAATAGTTTGTTTAGCTTCGTAATGCACATCCATAACCTGTGTAGTGTCCAAACTCACCAGCATCACCACCACCAGCTGAGCAGTGCTCACAAATGAATTGATCTGTCATTGTAAAACCTTTTCAGTTCATTTCTTTTATCATCTTTCTCTGATAGTGTGAAAACTGGATAACAAATACATCCATACATACAGTAGCCAAGGAAATATCCTGTCATATCGTGTCCTGACAAAAAGCTTCCTGTCATAAATGAATTTATACATGATGGAAAGTAAATCTGCAACTATACGGTACAGTTTTATTTTGAAAGGGCGTTGTCCGGAGAGTTAGGATTGTTTTCCAGTTTCCAGCTTCAGTGTTGAGTTCTGAGTAATTAGCATTTTCTAGTAGCTTTCAAAATAACCTGCCTTCTTGCATCAGCTCCCCCAGATCCACTAGAGAACTGTGGGCATTACACAGTATTTTACAGTGAGATGTTTGTCAGAGGGTGTAATCTTAACCCATATGTGTGTTTGCATGTGTTTAAACCTGGACTTTTCCCCCTCTAGCTCGCCTTGTATACAGCGGTGCTGAGTTGTAAACAGCACCTCCAGAGCTGTTTATCTCTGATAGTCACAGTGGGCTTGTTCCTTTAATCTCATGTTCCAGGCACAGGACACCTCCAGTAGATCCTGTTTATACCAGGCCTATATTATGGCATAAGCTGTTTGAAGGTGGTGTACACAGGATTTGTGTGCAACGTTAACCAGGTCTGTGTGTGTGTGTGTGTGTGTGTGTGTGTGTGTGTGTGTGTATTTTCCAGGTTACACGTGTGCCAGTGGAGAGCTGTGAGCAGTACACCTCCTGTGGAGCTTGTCTGGGATCAGGAGACCCTCACTGTGGCTGGTGTGTGCTGCATAACGTGTAAGTGCATCTACTCCTCTTGAGGAAATCCTGTCAATTAAATATAAATATATGCATTGGGAGGATGAACCAGAGTACACAAAGCACAACATCACAACCTCTCCCCTCGCACACCCCCTGACTCTTCTTACCAAAAGAAAAGTGAATATGTCAGTATGAATATTATAATTATATAGAAGTATATACACCCACAAAAGCTTATTAAATCCTTAGTTATGTCCGGACTTAAGTATAATTGTGTTCATTTTGTTAAAAAAGCCTTGGCATCACATACGTTTATATATTGACATACATGAGTAAATATGACTACAAATGCAAATGCACACGCACAATGAGTTGTAACTGAGCCCACTCACTCACCCGCGTGGACGGTGACTGTGTGAAGTGGTCGTGCTTGTTGGGCGGTCACTCTCTGGAAGTTACAAAAGATGCTGGATTTGACTCATACTGACGCCCTTACACTCCAATCACCATCAAGTTGTTCTAATTGAATTTCCTGAGGATGTAATTGGTTCTGAGGAAATTCATTTTTTTACTGTTCACTAGCTTTATTCCATAAACTTAATTCAGTCAGGGACATTGCTCGAAGGATTGTACCCAACTATAAAGATAGATATGATGGAAGATCGTGCTCTTGAAGGAATCCCTTTCACAAACATGCAGTTCTTATACTTCAGGAAAGTCAACAAACCCAAAAGCTCAGCAAATAAGGACGGAGGTGTGTGGTGGAGAAAGCTGTGGCAGCAGGTGGGGGGGCATGGAGGTATCAGCAGAGCAGTCACTGACAATTGTTAATATTAACACCTGTATTATATGATAGGACATTAGCAGTCATTCTAGCAGCTGCTGATGGTAAAGCACGAATGAGCAGCTGGTGCCAAGCAGCTAATGTAGGTGAAACGTATGTGCTGCATGTGAACTAATGCAATCTTTACTTCACTGTGATAAATATGGACAGAATTCAGAAATGACTTATCACTATCGATAAACCATAGATTAGTTATGACCAGTTCACCCTTCCGGTTATGTATGTCTTGTGCCGTACACACACACACATTGTTGTCCCGATACCAAAAGGCAAGACGTGAGGAACCAGCCTACGGTTTCTCATCCTGACCCATCACCATTAACACAATACGTGTCACTCGTCCCTCTGTTACGTCCTTTAAGTGCATAGGTTGTTCATATGGAGGGGAGAATGGGGGCAGTTACAACAAGGGAGGGTTGAAACAAGTCTTACTCCCCGTTATTCGTCCGACACTCATACTGCACATGCTCAGTTAGACAGCTGGAAGACGGAGGATACGTTCAACCTTTGCTGCTGCATTGATTAATTATTATTGTATCAATACATCATACTATAACATTATTGTATGTTTATTGAGACAAAAAGCAGAGTTGAAATTTATTGTAAATAATAAATACGTTGCAATCTGAATTATTTCATTTAAATAAATGTTACAAATAATGTTATATGCAATTATGATTAAATGGTGTCTAATTAGCAGACAGATGTAAGTTTAATATATAAACATTTGGTTGGTCTAGTGCAAATAATCTCTGAGTAACAGAGAAATCCAAGTGTTGCAACCGCCCCCAGTCTCCCCTACCTTTCTAATTCACTTGTAATTTCCATGCATCCGTGCACCCGCTAATAAACTGAATCTCAGCATCCTGGAGTTCATCAATAAATACTGTAAATCCCTGATTCAATGAGGCCTGCAACCCAAGCAACCTGGAATATTCAGCAACTTTGTGGGTAAAGTTGAGGGGTTTTTTTCCCAACAGGAAAACAGGATTAGTGTGAATTTCCGATACCAAACAAACCTGAATGAAGCCCTGTAAGGTTTCTGTCACTGAGATGCGACTGTGGTACGTCCTCCTATTCCAGATGTTCGAGGAAGGATCACTGTGAGCGAGCAGAGGAACCGCAGCGCTTCACCACCAGAGTGGAGCAGTGCGTCCGACTCTCCGTCCAACCGGACACCGTCTCTGTCACCATGTCAGAAGTGCAGGTGCGGTGTGTTGTTGTATTATTAGAGTGTGCGTATTGTGTAAGTTTGTTTTTTGTCATGAGATGAAGTGGAGGAGAGAAAGATGGACAGGAGACGAGCAAGATAGATGTGAAATGAGATTGAATAAAGCCTGTTCTAGTGTCGTCACCAGAGATCTGTCCATCTTGTTGAGAACAAGCTGACAGGTTGAGAGTTTTGAGCCAAATGTCTGAGCAGCACTTTCTGCTTGTGGCAGTAAAAATCCTATTTGCTCTATTACTGTTGAAGTATATGAGTGTAAATTTATGTTGTCCCTCATCTTCCTGCTCTCCCTCCTCCACCTGGTAGTTGGTGCTTCAGACCCAGAACGTGCCCAGTCTGTCTGCTGGGGTCAACTGCTCCTTTGAGGACTATGTAGAGACAGAAGGTCGCATCTACGGTGGACGGATCTTCTGCCTGTCCCCCTCTACGAAAGACGTCGCCCCCATCACACGAGACCAGGGTACAAACAATTCTTTGGTATAAATCCAAAACCAGCAAATCTTCATTATTATATAAGCTGAACAGATCATGAAGTAAATATTAACATGGGTAAAGTGTGTGTAAAATTCATTATTATATAAATGATATAAATTCATTATCTCTTCTGCTCCTTTCTTTCTTTTTTTACATAAAAACAAATGTTTTTATGCAACCACCCCAATTTGGACACTGTTAATTCACAAACTCACTGAGTAAAACCCATGAACTTGTCTGTTTCCTGTGGAAAAACTGTGGCTGTAAAATGGCAGCTACACAGGAACTGACAAAAACAAGTCTGTTAACATGTCAGAAACCCTGATAACACACGATGTGGATGTGTTTGTCTCCTTGTAGGGGATCAACGTGTAATAAAGTTATATCTGAAGTCGAAAGAGACAGGAAAGAAGTTTGCCAGCGTGGACTTCGTGTTCTACAACTGCAGCGTCCATCAATCGTAAGATTTCTTTTTCAATTTCAAAGAGCAGTGTGAGAAAAGCTCTCATTGCTTCAAAGCCATTTTCTTTTAGGTGTAGCCGACGTACCTGGTATCCTTCACAAACCACCTCCTCATCATCAAACTATCAAATTAATAGGAAACAGAGACACATGAGCCCTCCCCATACAAACAGACAGGTCACAGTCCTGAGATAACTGAGTCATAAATTATCGACTGAGCTCATTGAGTAAAAATCTAAACTGAAAATCTAAAAACAGACACCACAGACTTCTAGATGTCTCTGCTGTGTAATCTACACTGGTTCATTATTAGACATTAACTTTTAAAGGATGTAGGCCTAACATGAGATCAGTCCTGTCATTATTAGTGCTGTTAGGTTTATATGTTGTGGTAGAGAAGATCAGTAATGCCCCTCAAACATGTGATACCTCCAGGGGATAAAACTGATCAGGTCATAGATTTGCTCTTCATCAGCCCTTCATCAGCTCCATCTGTCGATTTGTAATTTTGCAGTTCATACCTTTTGTCTGCATATTCTTTGTCTTTCTTCTGCCACAAGCTCCAAGTAACTTTTGCCCAAGTCTGCAATGACTAGTCTCTTAATTTTATAAATGGGTCAAGACCAACTGAATCAAGCTGCAGAAGGGCCAGAGGCCGCTTTGTAACTTTTAAATTATTCTTGTTTCACTTGTGAAGAAGAGTTTTGGAGTCACCTGGTCAACACCAGTCTCCTCTAAAGGTCTAGAGCTAAGTTCTGCCATTAGAGCGTTACCTTGCCTCAGTCCTCAAGAGACTGTCTCATCACAGGACCGTTGCTCTGTAATGTTGATGACACAGTAGGAGAGATCCTAACACGCTGCCACTGTCAAATTCATTTCACCATTCACTGCTTAAAACGGCTCCATTTTTCATTAGAGATTGCATTTGTAAGTAGTAGTGTAGTTAATAGATCCCTTAATCTCTGTCCTCGTCCTGTTGTGTTTCTTCAGTGTCCATCAGACTGCATTGACTCCATTGAATCGAGTCTAAGCTTCTGATATTAGACTGATTAATTGCATTTATTGATAAATAAATTCTTATCTCTTCGAAAGCTGGTGGCCCATTTTAACAGAGATTTTCTAATTAAAGCATTGTAGCCATGGTACACAAATCAAATACACAATGGTGTTACACATGCAGCGAGTGGCAGATTGGTGGATCAATAGAGGGGTGACTGGAGTTCTTTACCAAAAACAATAGTGATAAAATATTGGTCTGAAAACAACCCCTGGAATGGGGAATATGGAGAGCATTCAACCTCCACTAATTCATTATTCAATGTATTCAAGCTTTTTACAAATCAATTACTTAATTAAACCTCAAGCAATGAACGGGCCATTGGTGACTGAAATAATAAATTGATTTCCAACCATGCAAGACGGGGAAGGGCAGCCAAACTATGGAGGCTAAAACATGTCAGCCATGTTCCTTGGAAATGAATTATCCCAAATATTAGTATTAGAAGCCTGACTGATTGTTCACTGCCGATTGTCTATATTTAACCAAGAGGAGCACAGTTTTTCACGTTGTTGACAAGAAAAGTTCATTTAAATTGTTCTAAATGGTGCATAATCATTGGCACAACTCTATTTTTTGAAATATCTGCATCACTACAGTTGTTTGTTATTTGTGCAGTGAGATTTCTTAAAAAACGGTGGAAGCTGTTTGACTCGCTGGAAGAACGACTCTCAGCTGGAGCTCATTAATGTTAATTCTGTTTGGAGCGTTTCCTGTTAGCAGAAACTTACAGACCCTCACTCACAGGAAACCCATGTTGTGCACATAATTTGTGTACCATTTAAGAGCAAATGTTTACAAGATTTAAAAGATCTTCACAAAATGAAATCAAAGCAAGACTGGCTTTATCATGAGCTAGAATGAATGGCACAGCAAATTAGACAGCAAGCCATGTGCGGTACTACAATGTGAGAAATTTGCATTAAAAAAAGAGGTTTGAAATAGTTCAATAGAGTCTGCGGGAAGAGGAATAATTCATCTTTAAAGAGAGGAAAAGAAACAAACAGGAGGGAGAGCACTGGAGGGAAGAGAGGGACGAGGATGGAGGAATGAAATGGAGGTAAATAGACAAGTTCCAGGTTCATTGGCAGAGAGAAGCTTGTGTCAGCACAAAAAGTAGGTGGGTTTTTTGCTAGCCTCCTTAATAAAAGCTAAAAGTACCTTAAAAGTGGCCAAAGCTAGTAAGAAAATTGCTAAGCTGATTCCCCCACTTGTGTTGCCAACAGCATCAATAGCGACTGTCAGTCAGGTATCAAACCCTGTAGAGCCAGAACATGCTCAGAAGTAACAGGAAAAAAGTTTTTAATAGTCGAGTTGAAATAATGTTGGCAGGACCTCAGCAACGTAGACACAACATCACCGGCACAAGACCACAAACAGGCTTAGAGCTTAAACTTCAGCACCAGTCAGAGAAATTGCAATTAGACCCTTTCCTCAACTTGTTCAGCTTTAATGGTGGTTTGGTCTTTTAACTCCAGTGACTGAACTTTTCCACACAGAGGAGGGAGGGAGCAGAGAGAGAGAGAGGCTGCGCTGCAGTGAGATCAGCCTGATAATGAAGGAAGAATGTTGTTCTTTAATTGACCTGCCTTGTTAAATAAAGGTTAAATGAAAATAAATAAAATGTCATTTCCTAAATGACTCTTGGCTGCTCGAAGTCGCTGAGTGGGATTCTCTCTCTCTCTCTCTCCCTCTCTCTCTCTCTCTCTCTGTCTCTCTGTCTCTCTCTCTCTGTCTCTCTCTGTCTCTCTGTCTCTCTCTCTCTCTCTC
>CM076651.1:26697270-26711821 GCA_038496675.1 Rachycentron canadum
TATATATATATATATATATATATATATATATATATAGGTTTGTGCAGGTCCATTGCTCGCATATCAACAGCTTTGTTCCATCGATCCAGCCTCGCTAGAACAAAAGCTCTGAGAAGATGAAAAGCCGTTTGACCCGGCTCAGTTGCTAGGCCTTGTTAAATAGCAGGGGATTTTATTGACTACATTGCAGCAGAGCAGCCACTTACCCGAGCCAGTTGTCCCAGGCATTGACAGCTCTACTGTGGAACAAGTCTCCACTGCCCAGGTGACCCAAAGCAACGCTACAATGTCAACATGGGTGACAGTGAGTGTGTTATTGCAGGCATGAGCGTGCATACACAATTAATGTGTGCGAACATGTCGCCGCAACAAGAAATCAATGAACCCCGGGGTTAATAGTGAGGAGGAACTGGCTCACCGGCTCGACTAACAAACATCAGACTGTTAGCATAACCTCAGTCCACCTTTCTTCCGATGGAAATCAACTGACATTGATTATAGACCTCACACTGCAGTTCAGTCTCTTCTGACTAGCTTATCACTGGCTATATGAAGAGCCCTCTGTCACTCTGTCACTCCAATACAGGCGATTTAAGAGTTAACCCTCCAAAATCTGAATAAACCGAGGACAGAGGGACGAAGACAGGGCAAGGATTAGACTGAAATCCAATTTAAAGCCAGTCTCTCTGGCAGCAGGTTGGCACTGTGAGCCGAGCAGTTGTCCGTCTGTTTGCAGGACCTGGTCCTAAAACCCCATGGTGGTTCATTACTGTGGTGTTTTTGGACTAGACTTGGCAGAGATCACTTGTCAGTCAAACAGTGACAGTGGTACTGTGATTTATTTTGCCTTTCACGTTACTCCTAAAAAGTTTGCATGTCCTCAGGGACAGCTCCTTCCAAGCCAACACCAGTCATTTATTTTCCTACCTGACAGCAGGAGATCTTCCATGAACTGGATCTAGACTATAGATATAAATATAGACCATAGACTGAATCACTCTTTCGTAACAGTCTGTCTTCGACAATGTAACGTTAGCATCTTGAGCATTTGTATTTTCGGTGGTGTAGTGCTGCTAAATGTTTGACACTCCATGGATTTTGGCATTATACCATAATGGCTCAGCATAAAAAGGTTTAACTACAGTCCAGGATGGTGACTCTCAAATGAAGAGAGATTTACCATAAGAGGTACATTTAACAGCTCTGAAACTTAAAATCTAACTTAAACACAGCCAGGCCTGTTCTGAACGGCCTCTCGCTCACTATAGCTGCAGTCCACTATCGAAACCAAGTCAACCAGCCACTTCTAATTTTCAGCTGTAGATTTTATCCACTGCACAAAACAAAATGTGGTGAACAGAAGATGTACTCCCATCATGCATTGTGGCCCGTCTGGCCTGATTTTACCCGTTGAGACTTCCTGGGGAACAAAATAGCGGCGGGATTTTAAGAACGTGACGTTATGTTATATTATGTGCATTGAACTTCCAAGCAGTGACCGAATGTGTTGACTGCTGTCTGCACTTAACCCCCAGTGAGTCTTCTATGTAGTAAACAACTGATTGATTGATTGATTGATTGATTGATTGATTGATTGATTGATTATTTTTGTCACCTTTGGACAGGCTGCCTTCCCTCAGCTTCCACACATGCTAATCTAAGCAAACAGCCTCCTGTAGCTTTATATGTGGCAAACAAACATGGTCGTGGTATTTATCTGCTTAGCTGACTCTTCAGTTAAGGAAGACAGGAATTGTATTTTACAAAATTCCAAACTGAGCAAAGACAAGTTGGTAAAGACCTGCGTTATTGCGTTATTAATTCCTTTAATGTTAGTGGGAGAAAAAGGAATTAATGAAGGTGTGAGAAAGGTGTGAAGTGAGCGTCTTGAAGAATCCCAGTTGGTGATTTCACAAAAAAAACATTTTCCCTCGAGATTCACAGCAGCTTCCTTCTCCAAGTACAAACTGTCCTTAAAACAAAACCCATTCTCAAAGATTTTAAACCGTTGGGAGTAAATATCCTGTAACAAGGCAACAACCACAGGCAGTAGCAACATGTCACACAGTCAGTAATACAGTGAAACATCACGACAATCATTTTGGAGAGCGATACCTGGACGATGGATACATACATCGCATCCCCTGGTTCCCCGTCAGTTGGTTGGCTGGATGTGAGTGGGAGAGCAGAGACTGTGGGCGTGTGGGGGCCGAGCTGTTGGAGGTCTGACTGAGAACAGTGACAGCAAGTGGGAGCGAGGACTGACATGTAATTAGGGCTCGCGTTTCTTAAGCCAGGAAAGTGAAACTCGGTCCAGAAGCGTTGTCAGGACAAGGAAGACAGAAAGAGAATATCAGGTTTAAAGTTACCGAACGTGTTCTCAGTCAGTCAGTGTAATTATTGTTTACAACACTGACCTTGTTGTTTTGTTCTCTCTTTAATCCAAGTTTACAGCACGAGTTTAAGCTCAAAGACACTCCACATTTAAATGACAGGACTATGGTAATAAAGTGGACATGGTAATTGGAGACTTCCTGTTTGCTGGCATCAGATGATTGACTGTGAAAGTTTAATACAACACTGATTTCAAAGCACTTCAGGAATTATGATCAAGCAGAGAGTTTCAAAGGTTCATAGAGAACATGAACCCAAGCTAACTTTTGCAATTTTACACATCTTCTCTTCCACTACCTGATTTTTTTTCTGGTTGCCATTAGATCCTCGTATCTGTCTGGTAACGTCAGTTCCAACGTGTACACGTTCTTTTTTCTTCCTCAACTCTGAAGAAGGGCAAAAAAAACCAAAACAAAACAAATGTTATTTAAAAACAGGCTTATCTTGGTCTGCCAGCTTAGTTCACTGTAAGCCTCCAAGCATGGAGAATAAGAGGAGAGGAGTGGATCACCAAGGATTCTTTCCCGCTCTCTCTCGGGTGTTTTCAGCGTCCGCCTCGGCCTCGCTGACAGCTGGAGGAAAGTCTTAATGCACCGGGCCACAGCTACACTTGTCATTCAAACCTGATTTCTGGAGATTTGGACCATAAACATTTGATGTTGTGTGAATACGGCGATGCGTGTCCACGCTCGGCCTGTCAGCGTGCGATACGCGTCCCCCGTTGAAGCTTTTCTTTTGATCTGTGTTTTCGCTCCTCCTGTATTTAACATGGCACAGCTCTCCCTGAGCATATCGCACCTAATCTATGATGAATTCAGGTCGTGGTGGCTGCATTTACATCAGGGTATTTTATGCTAATTATAGTGAGCAATTTCAAATTTTCAGGCTGTGTTTGTCTTGTAAATGCTGCTGCACATTTTCCTTTTGAAGCAGTGGATGTGGTTGACGTTAAACATTCCCAACACTGCAACAGGACTTTTCTGATGCTGTCATAAACGTATTAGACCTACGGATATGAGAATGTGATGGGGAAGGCACTTTTATTTTGTACATATAAAGTAGCTTGCAGTTTAAATTTCTTATTGAACATATACTAATAAACTTCGAAAATTTCCTTGAAAAGATGAGGTGAGATTTTGTGTTTTACAAGCTGGATTACCAGAATTTTTTTTTTTCTTTTAGAAGTTGATTCAAAACCTTTTTTCAAACATTAATTGAGGAGACCTGCTTTCTCTCACTTCTTTACTTTATGTTGCCCTGGACAAATGGACTCTTAGGTCCTATAAGGCAAGGCATTCAAGGAAAAGATGCCACCCGACAAAATAATATGTGATTATTGAAAGTGATTATTGATTATGTAAATAATAAAGCCACTACGTCCTCTCCTCACTGCAGGTGTCTGTCCTGTGTGAATGGAAACTTCCCCTGTTACTGGTGCAAATATCGCCACATGTGCACACAGGACGCCAGCGACTGCTCCTTCCAGGAGGGACGAGTCAACACCTCTGAGGTAGGGTGTAAGAGCACACACACACACACACACACACACACACACACACACACACACACACACACACACACACACACAAAGAAAATGATGAAATCATCAGACAAAGATCCAGGAGCATGTGTGGTTAAACATGTTTTCACAAACACTCACACACAAAGAAACGCAGATATGAAATGCAGACTAACGCATGAATACATGTACAATTATTGATGCATGCACGCACACACACAGGCACACACACACACACACAGGCACACACACACACAAACACATACAAACGTATAGTAGCATCGTAATGCCAGTAGTGCAGCTGGGACCTGTACACCATTTGAGCGTGTGTGTGTGTGTGTGTGCGTGCGTGCGCGTGCGTGCGTGTGTGTGTGAATGCTGCTGTGAGTGGCCCAGCAGCAGCTGTTGTACTCCAAGCAGCGCTGGATTTATTCACTTATAAACAAGGCCGGGTGAATGAGTATGCAAATTGCAGCGTGAGCTACTGTCCCAAATGTTATATTTGCATGAAAACCCACATCCATCCACAACATGACGGGCGTCCACACTTCCTCCAGTAAACACCAGAGTCTGTGACTCTCCCTGTCTCACACAAGCACAAGGAATTCACACTGACAAACACAAATTAACTTTTGTGTTTTCACCAAACCAAGCTCTCGCCAGCTTTGTGTGTGTGCATCCATATCCATCCTATTCAAGACTGTGTGTCTATCAAATCAAGTGTACACAAATAGGGCAGTCATTTTAAGTCTTTTTATAAAAATGTGTGTGTGTGTGTTTGCGTGTGTGTGTGTGTAAGTGGGGATAACACGATAACATCATCCACATCTTGTTTTGAGAGCCACACCAATTCAGCCTTTCATTTTTCTTTTCTCGTCTTTTCTTTTCTTCTGATGCACTCTGCTTTTTTGTTGCACGTGTTGCCATGGTTACCAAGACACTTTGAATGTCAGTGGGGTTTTGCTGAATTTTGAAACAAACACACGCACACACACACACACACACAGCCCCATCGTAATATGAATTATTGTTATTAACGTAGCAGACGGTGACAGCTTTGGGCTTTTGTGATGGATGCATGTGTTTGAATGTGCCCTCATGCTCTCTCTCTCTCTCTCTCACTCACTCTCTCTCTGTCATTGAATAGTTAACATTTTGGACCAATGTACACTTGAACACAGCAGCAGCAACATCAGTTGTGTCGTCACTCATTTATCTCCTGTAGCCTTGATTTTGTTCCAATTTGCCAGTCCGTAGCCCCTGCTGAAAGCAATATTGCCCATCTCCGCTGCCTGAAAAAGTTTCCCCTGTGTCATTAGCAGTCAGTTGCCAAAGTGATTGAATTCACACTACACTGGTTATCTTCCCAAAGGCATTTGTCATGTTTCTTGAGGCTGACTTCACTTCATATCTGATAAAATTCATGGCATCTGTGAATCTGTGCTCCAGGTAAATTACAAAAACACACCATCTCCTCCCTGTGTGTAAACAGAGAAGCTCTAATGTATAACTGTTGCCCTAATGTATAACTGTTGTAAATATAAGTCTCTGCTGTCACTTCCTGGGTATGTAAATATATATAAATCAGCTGTATTATGACAGCAAATAAACAGAGAGACGCATTAGGAGCGACCAGGCAGAAAATTACCAGAGTCAGAGAAACACTTGAGAAGGCCATCAACAGAAATGTGTATAAACACAAACAATGAGAGAAACAAACTCCAAGACAAACAAACACAGAGACAAACAAATTTGCTCTGCTCCAATGAATCCCAGCGTTGGGCTGGTATGGCAGACTGGGCCCACGCTCGGCCCCGGGCTTGGTTCAAATGACTTCATTCAGATTCAAAGGAAATGGGAAAAATAAGATAACAATAAAAAGAACAGAACAAGTCTCAGAAAAACGGGTTTCTTTGCATTTTTTTTCCCTGCCTACGAGCTCGCCTACTTAGCCTTTTATTGATTGCAATTTGCCTCCTTGTTAATTAAGCTGTTCATTCATTTTGCACAGAGCTGCTTTTTACTCACGATATTTCATGTCCCACAAATGAATTAATGCAGCACAAAGATTGACAGTGGAGACTTAAAATGGCTGCCAAGTACCAGCCCCAGATGGGAGCTCTGACAAGAAATGACTTATTTTCCTTTTTGTTATGTGAATGTAAAACAAGTCCTCCAACCTAAACGTCCATATGGGTCATTTGTCCTCATCCTGGGATTCGACCATTAGGATCGTACCAGGAGCGCCACGGCTGCCATGGTAACGTCCATGAACACGTGGGTTATAAATGAAGCAAGGTTGACATTGGGAAAACCTAAGTAGTGACACACCATTTGTTGTTATAACTTCATCATTGCTTGGTTTATGATTTGTCCGTCGGCCATATTGTTTTTTTTTAAACCAGTAGAAACCATCTTTGGAGGAGAAGGTGGAGCTGAAGAGGAGTGAGGGGTGGGGCTGACCTGCTCTGTCCTCTATCCTGATTGGGTGGTACAGTCCAATCACACAGTAGCCACGCCCCCTAATCCATCCCCTGCTTTCTGGTCTATTTTCCTCTAAATGGACCATCATTTAAAAAATGAACATCATGTTGTATTGAAGACTTGAAACTAGAGACTGAGACCATAAACTCATTAGGAAAACGTTTACTGAGCTAATAAATCAAGGAGAAGTAGGGACATTTTCCCATAGACTTCAATACAATCTGACTTCTTTACCAACCAGTGGAGTCGCCCCCTGATGGTCATTAGAGAGGATGAAGGTTTAAGGCTCTTCAGCGTTGGCTTCACTCTTCCGTGGATGTAATGAAGCGGTGGGGACGCTGACGTCTGCACCAGAGCCTACAGGCACCATCCGATGATGAGATTTACATCAGTCAGACCCCAGCAGACCCTCATGTACTCAAAGTACAACACCTGCTTACAGCTGGGTTAGAGTTAGGGTGAGGGAAACTCCTGCAGGAAAGTCAAACAGGCTCTGAGCCCATCCACTACCCCAAACACCACACCGTGACTTTCTACCTTGGTACAAGGAACATTACCTCCAGCTTTGGCATCAGATGTTGGTGTTGGATGTACTAGGTACTTTTACAGTGGTATTTTCTGTCCAAACACCTGAAGTTTCGCTTTCTCACCTGTGTCAGTTTGTTCCTTGTGTGTCAACAACACTGTTGTTGAGACACTGATTTTTAGACCTTTTTTTTTTCTATTTACTCGTTCCTATTTTAGGAAAGTGTAGCTTATAGTGGATATTTATTCAGGTCTGATTTATTCATGAAGACACTGCCTGGGTGAAGTCATCTGAATCTGTGGAAAGAAATGCTCATTATGAGCCAGAGCTTGTTCTGCATCAGCCGCTCAGAAACAGTTTGACTGTCGAGGCATTGACCTTTTCAATAAGTGAAACAGCAACTCGCCGGCTCTGCCTGTTCTCCCCTTTCACCTTAGCTCATCCTCCTTTCAGTCCTCAACCTATTCTTCCCTTTTGTCCCATTCAAACCTTATCTCTTGTTTCCCCTTCTCCTCCTCCCCCTCTCCTCCTGGTAAACTGACCTCTTTACAGTCAGTAGATTACAGAAGGTCCATGATGCATTGCTGCAGCGCAGGGGATTGAACCACTGGCTTTGTAGCCTAGCCTCATTGATAATCATTAGCGGGCTGTGTTGGGCTCCAGATGTACAGAAGGTGAATATAGATACGTGGATCAGCGTTAGCCTTCGTGCTGCTAATTAGAGGATGAATCACCATGATGAGTGACTTGGTTAGATGCTCATATGTTTCTGTCAAGTCAACTTGCCGCTGCAGGAAACGCCGAGTGCGGGCATGCATGTGCATTATGCAAGTACCCACACCCACAAGCCAGCCTTTCTCCACACATGCTCCCATGGTATGGCTGCTCAAAAGATGCCCCGCCTCTCACCAGTCATGTCCACATGGGTTTCATTTTTTGATCTGGAGCAGTGAGCTCTTGCCTCTTATTCACCCACTCCTTATTCCCTCAACAAGTCAATTAGCTGGAGCCAGACACCCTCTCTGTGGCTTTCAGCTATGAGTGTCAGAGTTACAGCTGTTGTTCCATTGTTGCTGGTTTTCTGGAGCTCAGGCTGGCACATGGAGTTGAGTTGCCCAGCTCAGAGACTCTGGGGCTGGGGCTGGCACAGACCAAGCTTCCCTTCGCCCTCAGAGTCTCTTTGGCTGGGGGAGCAGCCTGCTACTGATAGACTCAGCTGTGTGTGTGTGTGTGTGTGTGTGTATACACGTGTGTTAATTATTCAAAGTGTATTAAAGCTTAAAGATGCATCTCCAGATGCTTCTCTGATCGTTGGCGTGTTTAATGGAGAGAGACAGATGAGATGAGAAGCGAAAGGTGGAGCATCCACAATAAAACATAAGGGGAGGAGTGTGGCAGTGGCCTAGTTGTTAGAGAAGAAGCAAGCTTGCTAAAGCAGCCATGGGCCTCATTTATAGAACTATATGCACACTGCACATGAGAAATTAGGAAAAAAAAGAAATGCCTTCTACAAAAAATAATTCATAAAACTATTGACTGTAATCTCCATCATGCAGGTTTCCCTTTAACACATTTTACTCTGCCTGCAATTTCCCACATCTCACAACCAGCCCTGTCAATCCCACAGCTAACAATATATGTTCAGCAAGACACATACAAATCAACTATGCTGGCATTACCCCTGATAATGCTCTGAAAGCTAGAAGTCAGAATATCCACAAAATTCAGTTTAATGCAAATAATATCTCAAGACCATGGCTTCATGTTTTATTATCTTTCTCCTCTTGCTCTAGAAGAAGAGCAGAGGTCACATTAAAATGCCTCTAATTAAGTTAGTGTCAGGAAACTCATTTCTAAGTGTCTCATTATTGTTGAAAATTGCAGATTGGACAGTGCATTTGTCCAAATTGCTAAAGGCCAGTTTGTCAGAAAGCTTGATTAAATTAGGATTGATTAAACATGTTGTTTTTGGTTTCCGTGCTTAAATAAGGCTGAAAAGAAGAAAAATAATATAAACAGGAGAAAAATTAGAAGACTGTTGAGGGGAAGATATGATGCACTGGAGGGGGAAGGAGATAGACGGAAGGGAAATAAATAACATTCAAGGTTGAAGAAGAATCAGGCTGATAAAATAAGAAAAAGTAATAAGAAGATATGAATGTTGGTTGGAGCTGCGTTAACAGACGACTGAACAGAAGGAGAGGAAGGAGAGAGGGAGTTGATGAAAGGCGGAGAAGGATCCAAGAGTGGGAGGAGGATGCTAAAGATGTTTAACCATTCAGGAGATGAAAGGATACTTGGGGGTCGTGACACCACCCGTGCCTCGTGTCTCCTTAGCATCTACTCAATAATTCCATGTCATTTAGCTAATGCTATCTGCCCTACTTTCCTCCTCCTCGTAAGCTCGGCTGCTGAGAATCACTTTAAGATTACTTTACAGCTACACAGCTTACCTTTGTCTGCAGAACATAAATAGGAAACATTCAAATGTCACTAATGATTAAGTGACAGATGATTCAAAGACACTTTTTTATATCACGTTGCCTTTCTTTCTGGCTCCCATTCATTGCTTCTACATATACAAGAGGGCACATTAACATTTCTGGTAATAAACTGAGTCTGATGAATGTATGAAAAATACCTAGAGAAGGAGCCCATGAAGACTTGTAGCACTCGTGATGATGGTTTCCTGTGTTGTTCTTCTCATCTGACTGCCATCCGCCTCTTCCTGCTGCCAGAGGCTTAATAAACCTCACTCCACTGGTGCTCTGAAGGCACACGAGTTAAGCATATGTGGGAAATTAATTTTGAAAGAGCTTTGATGGTGCTCACTGTCTCAGTGGATACACGTGATGGCCATCAAGCTGCTAACAGGTGCAGAGAATGAGGGGAATTAACTCTTCAGTCCATTGTTTTATACAAACAAAGGTTTGGCGGTTTGAAGATGCAGCAAAGATTAATGCTGTTTATTTTTAGGGGGGGCCGCAGATATTACATGAAGTTTAATCTGCTCATCACAAGGAGTTGGAGTCGTGGCTAAAAGCTATTTTGGCCTTTTTTTGTTAATCTGTCTCTTGTGAGTTTCCTGACTTTCCAACACTCAATGACTGAAGTGGCCCTTCATATAAAATATAGGCGTTGTGCTGTTGTTACTCGCTGATACCAGATGCTTCTACCTGCAAAGAAGCAAACACATGCCATTATAATTGTTGGTATATAGTGATCAGCCGTGACATTATGACCACCTGACTAATACTGTGTAGGTTCTGGCCCTGGAGGCCTGGACTCCTCTAGACCTCTGAAGCTGAGCTGTGGTATCTGGACCAAGACGTTAGCAGCAGATCCTTTAAGCCTCCGTGGATCAGACTTGTTGGTCCAGCTCATCCCACAGATGCTGAATTGGACTGAGATTTGGGGGATTTGGAGCCAAGTCAACACCTTGAATTCCCTTCCTTGTTTGTGGTCTTGGAAAGGTAATCACACCTAAGATGAAGCTGCATCCACAGCATTTAACCAGACTTTAATATTTGACAGATTCATCATTATGAATTGACCAGCTGCAAAAGCTCTTTTTTAAATAAAAGAACTGGATGATGCAGCCCCTGTCATTGACTAGATATGAATCCATTCTGATCAATAAAGCTCTGTCCTAAACAGCAAAGCACAAGAAATGTTTTTATAGATACATTTGATGACTGTATATGAAGAGGACCTTGGTACCACGACTCAATCACTACTGCGCAGACTCCAAATGATGATAATGATGATGATGACGATAGCAGCACTTGTATCCAGGATATTTTGGCTTCATCTTGGTCCAAGAGACTTGTCATCCATCTTTATATACAATCATTGGATGAATCATCCCAGGGCCCTGAATCACAGCGCTGACTGCTGGCTTCCTATGTTGGCTTTGTTATTAATAAAGTTCAGCAGCAGTGTTGACTCTTTCCAGGTTGCGACAGTAGAAAACCTGCTTAGATTAAGAGTGTTGAGAGTTACACAATCAAGTTTTTAATGGCGAGTAAATTTTTCTGAATTCCGACGAAGCTGTAATGAAGTTAAAGAGCTCTTTATGTTCATACATTTAGGGATCAGCATCTCTGCAGCACACGCTGTTTCTGTGTTTTATCTTCCCTGCTTCACCCGTCTCGCTCCATATCCCCTACAGTACAGGGCTGCGAAGAGTGGGTGGACACTCCAAAAGGCTTCTTACTCAGTTCAAAGTGTCTTTTATCGAACAGAAGAACTCCTAGTGTGGTGCGATGGGGTGCCTGCCCTCCTTCCACCTGAGACTACGACTGAGGTTCATTTGAGCAAAATAGATGAAAAGTTTTCTTGTTGAAATGACGCACAGGGGGATGAGTCACAAATCAGGAATAAAAGATGAAACAGGTCTCGCAAAGAGAAGCGATAGCTTTCAAAAGTTTTTGGCCCCGGTGCATTTGCATGCGAGATACTGTGTCGTGTCTTTTGTTGTGAAGTTGACTGTGTTGTATGCTGCTTAAACTTTTCCAGCCTGTGGGACCTTTGGGACCAAGAAGCTCATTCTGTTGTCCCAACACTAAAAGTGGATTTGAACTCAGATACATGAAGGCAGATGAGGAGGAAGTCAGTGCATTCATCGTGGACTTTTATACTGCCCTTGAAAGGTTGGCTGATTCTTAGGTGGGTCACAGAAATGTCTTATTATTCACTGGGTCATGGTCTAAAATGGGTTGCGAGTCTGCTTTGGTTGGTTCCCACATGACAAGGAGCACTTTGTCATTTTCTCCTCATAAGATGAAACAAAATTCATCAAATTTTGATCCTGCAGGCTGAAGAAAAGGAGAACAGAGGGCCACGTTTAGTGAGGCCACCCTGAATAATTTCTCCTTATCAGTCTTGTATCTACTGTGTCACCCTCAGAAATACACACACATACATACACGCAAACAGACAGTGTATTTTTAGAGGCTCCTATCGATCCACAAGCTGATGCTTATCAGCTACATCCTCCTCTTTGACCATCCAGACCCGATAGCATCCAGATAGACACACAATCACACTTGGTCATCAGAGATAATACACAGGGCACAGCCATTCTAATGGAGACGCGTGTGATGAAGAGCTCTGTACAGTCAATAGGTGGAGGTCTTTTCCCAGTAGCCACAGCATCTTTGTTCTATAGCTTCTTAGCTTGATTACTTAGTGTTATATTGGACAAATGGAAACTTTCCATCAGAAACTGTATGTGTGTTTTCATTTTCCCTCTGTTGTAGGTGGCAGGTGGTTGGGTGGGTTTTAAAAACATGTAATTGTTCCAAGTCTTTTCTTTTTCACTATATTCAAAAGCCATTTTGTTGGTAGATGATGTTGGTAGAGGCAATTTTTCTGCTCAGCCGTAGCTAGTTTCTGTCTGCTTGGATTTCAAAGCGCAGTTCAGCCGACTCCTCTGGCCCCATCCTAACACGACCAAATAGACAAGAGTGCAGGGTCTATTTCGTACAGTGACTCCTCCGATTGTGACAGCCGCCGTGGAAAATCTAAAAAGCAGAGCTCCAGCAAACCTTTTGCTAAAATTTGTGTCACTAACACTTAGCAGCTGGTGAGATTTATTCCTCTGCAGTAGCAATAAACACAGCGCACAGGCCCACAGATATCGCTGCCGTATTCAGAGCTTAACATGATATTTATGGCTGACAAACAGTAACATTAACAGCAATAAACAGCGGCACTATGGCTGCACGCTGACACTCCCCCACAGATGCACTCACAGAGAGACGCTCCCAGTCCAGCTCTGTATCTGATGCATTTAAAATAAATAAATAGGATGGAAGTGAGGCTTCAAACGGAGAAAACTTGGCCACCCCACCCCCAGGTAACAATCAGTGACACCTGCTGACCCGTGGTGCCGAACAGGAAAGAAACATGGCCCACGATTTCTGGTTTGGTAACAAATTTGTGAAGTGAGTAATGAGAGAGTTTTTAGAGACACACTCATCTGTTAGAAATATATAGCAGTGAGGACATTGTCAGTTGTTTTTCTTGGCCAAAGGAAACCAGTTACCAGAGTCAGTGTTCTGCTGCGGGTCTGCACTCAGCTGAAATTTTACATTAATGGAGGTTTTCATGCCCTCTGCTGAATTTCCCCATTAAAATGTCCTTGTAACTTTTGAAAATTTTCTGCTGAGGAGAAAAGAGCTGAGAAGATTGACGTGGTCGCAGGAGCAATGCTAAAAATAAAGACTCATTATCTTGACTGAGTAAGGTCTCCTTTCTCTTTTAAAGTCCATGCAAAGTACTTGTCAAACTAAATGTCAAATCAAAGGGGAGCATTAAGATCATTGCACCACTGGTGACCTGATGCTAACTATTACAGAGTAAATGTTGTGTATTTCACATATCTTCTATGATATGTAATATCATAATCTAAGATCAATGAATTCTTGAAATGGAATGGAAAATGAATTAACTGTTCTTTGTTCTTTTTTTGTGGGCGGCACCACAGTTTCATTCACTGCGAGGCAACAGTGATTCATCCAGTTCAGGAAAAGCTTCTCTTTTTTCTAAATACTGACCATAAATGAGTTTATAGGCCCCCAGATTAGGAGCTGTAGGAGCGTATTGGGTTAGGCAGCTTTGGCAGGCGTACTGGACCTTCATCGTCATGGTAACATCCATACAACGTACATACGTAATATACTCCATAGCAGTGTCCCTGGGCTGTAGTTTCTTGGATGACTCCATGTTTGGAATCAAAAGTTAGAGTAAGAGGTGTTGAAGGATACGTGACCAGTGTTTGAGTGTTTGGGAAGTGAAGTACAAAAACAGAACAGAGTGGCACAGGCAGTTAACAGCAGATCTAAATCTACTGCAAGTCACCCAGTATTTCATTCCCAGTTCTAGACAAGAGGGAATTTTATCTGATGAGCCTTTGTCAAAAAGATGGAAAAGGCCAAGGAGTCGTTCACTGCTGACAGTGAAGGAGCAACGCTGCGATATCCATGTACATATTAAACAGTCTCACAACAAGGCCACAGGATCATAGTGTGGCCCAGCTGCTGCACTGATTCATACCAGTTTATGTCTGGCCTTTGTTTAACCTCTTTCTGGGATTTCTACATAAAGAGATTTACGGCATCGCTGCATAGGCAACCTTCAGGGAGGGTGTCTCTGAATGTGACAGAAATCACTGAAAGCTGTGATGTATTGGCTGAGAAAGATCCCTCTGTCCTGACTTTGTCTACAGACACAGAGATTAATAAAAAGCTGTAAATGGAGAGTGAAAGAGAACGACTCAAGAGGATGTTTCTGAATGGGACAGAATATTTCACAGGACCTCTGTAGATTCAGCCTTATGACTTGTCTGTGTGTTGATTGAATGCAGAGATCAATTGGGATCACTAGCATGAACCATTGCACATTATTGTGGTATTCAGTGGTGTGTGTATGTGTGTGTTACTGTTATTCTCTAAGGGTATAACTATATTAGTGTCTAAAACTGAGACATTGCTCAACATATGACTCTTCCTCCCTCTCCTGGGAGATGTGGTCATCATATCACATCCTTTTCTTTCTTTCCATCCCTGTATATATATATGTGTGTGTGTGTGTGTGTGTGTGTGTGTGTGTGTGTGTGTGTGTGT
>CM076651.1:26712321-26728085 GCA_038496675.1 Rachycentron canadum
TGATGATGATGATGATGATGATGATGATGATGATGATGATGATGATGATGTGCAGAGGTGAAATGTCATCAGTGGTTCCAAGCCTTGTGGTGAGGGATCTAGAAGATTGTGAGATTATTATCCAAGTAATTCTAACACAAAATGTTTTGCTTATGTGAGCTTTGGGGACTTTTGTCCAGTCTTTCCTTCTTATAGTATCATTTTACTCTTAGGTCTCAATCAAATGATCTGAAACAGGGGAAATAACTCTTTGAGTGAACTCCCCACAAAATAATAAATATTTACATTTATGTATTTATAAGGTCTATTTATCACCATAAAACATATTCCAAGTTGTCAGTATAGGCGTTCTACCATTGTTTGTCCAAGAACAAATACACACAGTAGTCTTAATTCAGATTTACAGTTTTTCCACTACAATGGATGTTGTCCTCTTTTGATCTTGTGTGTCAGGAGGCTTCCACCGTTCCCTGTTGATCAATATCCTCATAGGTAGGCTTTGATCAATCACAATGACCCTTATTGTTTTGGTTCTGACAGTATTGATAGTTTTTGTTTCAGATGTGGAGATATCCCTGATCATCTTCCTCGCTCATTGACTGAGTCCAAACAGCCTTCATTTGGTATTGTTTGCTTGATTAGATTAAGTTCATCATTTACAATAACAGCAGGATAAAGAGCTCTGATAAAGTAATGACCAGGTAACATCTTTGGGAAATGGGCCATGTTGCTTTTATTTGAGTTTGGAAAGGTGGGATTAGGTGATGAAATTATGCAATTAGGCATAAGGATTTCAGAAATACTGTGGTGATGAGTCCAGTTTCCCCCAACACATTTCATTTGTTCAGATAAGCATAACTTCTCATAGTTGGCTAAAATTTCCAGCAAAAATATAATAATATAAGAAATGAGCTGCAGTTTCAACCCAACACCCTTAATAATTTCTTTTTATATAATAAACTGACATTAAACAAACATAATCGTAATGTAGCTCATTTTGATGTCAGCTAACTTCAGTTTCCTGTGTTTGACTCTTTCCTCCTCAGCAGACTGTGAAATGCTAATGACTGTCACTATGTCATGATAAGGTATTGTTAACACTACTCACAGAGCGCTAATTAGAAAGACAGTTTGTATCTCTTGCCCCTCAGGGCAGACATATTGCACTGACTTTACTCATCATGTGGCCTGTTAGCACCAAAAGGAGAGGCCAGTATTTATCCCATCAATAAATGTCTTACGTTTCATTGGATGTGCGTGTGTTGTATGCGTGTGTTTGATCAGGTTATTGGACCATTTGAGCAAAAAGATAAGGCTTGAGGGTGCGTGTTAAAACCATGGAGATGCTGACAAAGACCGGGGTGCAGAGAAAGAGGTGGACAGGGTGAATAGAGCCGAGAAGTGCATGATCATCATCATCATCATCAAAGTGGTAGAGGCAGTGAGTGAAGCAGTTTTATATTGCATATCTCTGTGCTGCAGAATATTGATTCAAAAAGAGATGCTGAGGTTAAAGTGCTGACTTCCATTTCTCATGATCGCCTGACTTTCCAGGTAGCGCCATTTTCAGGTCAAATTTTTAATAAACTAAGCTAAGATAATGGCATTCCCATCATCACCCTTGTTTTTAGTACTAATCTTCAAATGTTAGTATGCTAACACAATAAAATAAGACAGTTTACATTAAGAAAACTATACCTGCATCAAAGTGTTAGCATTGTCACTGTGAGCATGTTAGCATGCTGAAGTTAGTGTTTAATTCAAAGCACCACTTTGTCCACAGCAAGCACAGCCTCTTATTTGATGGCATCTAAACACTGGGCTTCATGAGTCGGGATTCTCTGGGATAAGAAATACAAATGTTGAAATGAAGAAAAGGAAGACAAGTGATTTCCAGAGATGTGGAAGAGTGGAGGTGTGGTATGAACTTCAGTGGCATGTCCTGAGTCAGCGAAAGAGGGAATTTATCACCGTGGTAAAGCTGACCCTGGGCCTTTACACTGATAATGGCTCACACTTTGGCACAGCTGTGTGTGGCGGACGTGCACATGGGATACAAACAATAGGCTACCTCTCCTCCCACGCACACACACAGTAATTTAAAGAACACTTCCAAATTAAATGTAGGCACATGGTTTCCTATATTGTGTAGAAAACTGTTTTCACACCAGATTAACTGTTGTGCTTCAAATACATTTAAAAGGTGGGGGTTGTATGATTTTCTCAGCTGAATGATATTGTCTGTCAGTGATGGTTAAAATGTTTAAATCACCTGAATTGGGCTGGATGATGTTGCCAAAAGGCGGTTTAAATAAACACATACTTGTCTGCATCCTTTCTACATTTCCTCACCTCTCGTGCACACATTCCACCTTTCCATCACACGAGGACTGACGTAATCATCTGTAACATATGCCCACACACGCATCACATATGTCCATGCACACACATACACATACACATAAACTGCCTGGCAGGTGACAGATCAGGTAGTGAAAGGCATGGAGATTCTTCAGATAAGGCTGTTAATGAGTAATCCTGCTGTTTGCTACTCAGTGGCTGGAAAATTGGAACAATAACATGCAAACATTGAGGTAATGGCCGTGGTGCCATGTAGGGACAGGCATCGGGAAGATGCAGGTCTCCAACAAGGACCTGACCAAAACACCAACAGTGATGGCTGGTCTATCAGAGTTGTGTCTGATGGCTTTTTGAGGCAGTACATCAGAATAGAGAATATCTCTTAAATGCAGACTTATGGACGTTGATTGAGATAAATGTATCTCACACAAGGCCAAACCTGCATATAAAGAGATGCAATGAAAAAAGAAACCATATAGTCATCTGTGGTAATCTGAACATTTTTGTGCAACACCCTATGATATGTTTTTAGACTTTTATTGCAGCTTTTGTTAAAATTAAGTAAGAGATAACATGTTAATTATTGAACTTTAGATGCCAGAGGCAGGATTATCCCTGTTTCCAGTCTTTATACTGATCTTAGATAAACTAGCCAGTTGCAGGCTGTATCCATATATTTACTGAGCACATGTGAGGATGCGATTGATGTGCTCATCCAATTTAATTCAATCTAATTCTAATAAACAAGAATTATGGTTTTAACCCAAGATGTTCGGTATTTTGTAAAAAAATAAAATAAAATAAAAAAATAAACTTACATTCAAGATATTTGTTGAATCAGTACATCAAAATAACGTTTCGGTTGCAGCAGACGTGACAAAAATGCCAAGAATTTGACCATATAACACCTCTACTGTTCATTTAAAATCACTGATGCTGTGGATGTCACGGCACCTGAAGCATTAGTTTGATAAATTGATTTAATAAATGCTTTGAATCCACAGAGCAGATTCAGGCGTCTCTCTGTTCTACAAGATACTGAGCTCCTCTCTGACACACCTACACAACAACTGTAGATGTGCTTTTAAAGTTAAAAATGTTATACCCACTAATGGTAATATAACTGGCATGACTGCTCTGAGACATTTTTTTCATGTGACGAAATCTGAGATTAAGTCAGACTCTATTACTCACGGGGACTGTCTGAGCCTTACTTGAGTCAGATGCAGCAGAGGCCAATTAAAAGAGAGATGAAAGAGGATAGGTTAATGCAGGCTAAAACACAAAATGACACACATTCTTCCAGATTCTTTCAGAGGAAAGAGTTTATGTTGATGACTGGTTAACCTGTGAGCACTGAGCCTGGCAGCAGGCCACAGCCGTGACACTTCATCTCATTAATACACCGAGCTGGGTCGAGCTCTTCTGCTCTCTGCCCTGGCCTGTTGCTTTTTCAACATGTCAGCTGGTTTGGGCCCAACATTACCTCCACAAACACTCTATTAATAACCAGTATAAAGTGACTGTAGGTGTTTTTGCATTTTAGGCAAAAGTAGCATGAATATGTTTCATTCCACAGAACAGTTGGTGTTGTCAGTGTGTCCACATGAGCTGCTCAGATAAATGTGGCAAAATCACTTTTCCTTTAAATTATGATGAATTTTCAAAATGTTTTTTAGAATGAGTGGTTTCCATTTAGGTTTGGGATGTACAGTCATTGTTAGTTTCATTTGCTTTGTTTCACGTTGCTCTTTGAGAGGCAGTTTGATCACAGCACAAACAGCTGTTAATTGCTTGTATATTTAATCAGGATGGTGTTGCTTATTCATCATTTAAGTTTGATGAAAGAGAAAGAGGTGTTTAGGTTGAGGTGATTAGATAAATGAGTAGAGTCAACAAGAGGTTGTTTAGGTGTTAGATCAACCACATACAGGTTCTTGAAAAACTGGTTGCAAATTTGTACACCAGTATGCTTAGTGAAACCCAGTCTTGAGTGATGGACAGGAGAGGCTGTGTTTGCTGGCATTAGCTGATCAAACCAGCTTCACTTCTAACTAAAAGATAATATGAGGTGGAGAAGGAAGAGGCGTAGTTGTTATGTCCTCACATTAAAAAAAAGTCCCCATCTATGTCAGGGAACATAGTGCAACATTTAAAGACAAAACATTCTCTCAGTTTTTGGCAGCACACACTCAAAAGATTAAACATTTCCAGCTCTTAGAATAGGGAATAGCATGAATTTTGCCCTTGTGATACTTAAATAGTATCAACAGTAAGCTGTCTTTAGACATATCAGCATTTGGTCGTTTGGTTTGTACATTAAGACTAAATGTGGAGCAGAGCATATATCTGCACATGTCCTGTGTGGATTTGTCACCGCCCATTGTTTTCCTAGAAACGTCCATGTCTTCCAGTCTGGAGGAGCACATGTTCCTTCAGCAGCATGCACTGTTACACACATGGCTTATTTATACCTGTATATCTATAAACACTTATTTACAGAAACATTAGATGGGGTTGCACAACATAGTGGAAGAGCAGGGAACGGTAAGGAATAAGAGGGAGGGAGGGGAGTGGAAGAGAGATTTCACGGAGAAAAATGTTTGGAAAGCAAAGGAGTTTGTGATCTCTGTGAGGAGGAGAGGAATGTTTACATTAACAGCAAAAGTTGGAGAAAAGAGGAGAGAAAAAGGGGTAAAGAAAGAGGGATTTGAAAGTTTGGGAGAGGAAAGGGAGGAGGAGGAGGGGGGCAGTAGTGAAGGGGGCGTGTGAGCATGGGAGTGGAGATGGTAATTTGAGCCATGTGTTTACCATGTCCCCAGAAACATATGAGTTCCTGGGACAATGTGTTCGAGAACACATGTTGAGATCACGACCCAAACAAGCTGATTCACTCTGGTACCTGGATTTAGTCCGAGGAGAGAAAGACCATTGGATATCGAAAATAAGTGCATTAGTCATTATCCATGACATGTCAAGGAGATGTGGATGAATCGAAGGAACTTTTAATCTTGTTTTTTTACTTGATATTGATGAATTTTTGAAATAAAGCTTTTTATCTTAGGATATACAATATAAAGATACCTTTTCATTTCAAAACCTGTATTCAAATTAGTGAATTTGCATGTCATTGTTGCCTCCATTAGAAAAAAAATCTATTGCTACATCTTAAATTTGTGTAATTCAACAAAGGGCACAACATCAAGCCTCCATTAGCTGTTCTCAACATTGTTGTTCTGACATAATGCAGAGCAGACCCACACTACAGCATGTAGCAATTAAACACATGTCTGCAGTGTGATTGTAAAGTATTTATGATTTGTAGGTAAGGAACTAACATTTGCAAAGACATTAATGTTGTGTTTCAAACATGAAAGTTTTCAGAATCTGTCCTTCTATGCAGCGAAAGCTATTAAAAACAATTACCATCTAAAGTAAAAGTATAATGGATTAAAGTTCTAATCATGATCTAATATCAACATTATTGTAACAACATAATATCATAATATCGACGTCAGCTGCCACTGAGGTTTTGTTCCTGTTCTTATTATAACAAACTTTGTTTTTAAAGGATTTTTCTTAACAATGGTAAAAGAGCTTCACAGAAATCAATCATTGTGAGGGTGTTTCTATTTTGTAATATGCCTATTATTGCATTTAATAATTATCAAAAAGTGATGATTATGACATTCAGGGCTACTGTTTACTTTACTGAATTAAGCTTACACTGTGGCTGTTTGTCATTCCCTCTAGTGTTTGTGACATTTGTTTGCTTAGGAAATTCGTACGCATTCTGAGTTGTTTTGAGCAGTCAGCTGTTTTACATATAAATAAGTCGGTCAACCTCATCCTCTGTAGATAAACACATGTTAGAACGTCACCATCCCTGATTTCTCAAAACCTCTCGAGCCAGTCTGAACTTGTATGTGTCCTGTTGTATTAGTCATTTCATTCCAGACTGCACCACAGCTGGAACACCTAGTTATTCATCCTACTCTTTGTTTACCTACATCTTTAATATCTCTGTTGACTTTGACAATCAATATTCCCATCATGACAGGGGCACACTGGAACAAAGACTATCTTACTGTTGTGTAAACAACTCCTTACAGAAAAAATGCTCTGATCTACATATTAAGTTCAGTTGATAAGAACAAACTTCTAAACTGTGACACAGATTTCAAGTCTATGAGCTGATTTCTGCTTAAACAAGAATTTTATTCTTCCTTCAGTGTCAAAAACCAGAAGCAAACAGTGCTAGACTTAACAGAGGATTTGATATGTGCAGTAATCCTGATCAGCTGAGCCAGCAGCTTTAGTTTATCACAGGACAGGGTGTGTTTCTGCTCTTGTAGATACTCTAAAACAACCCAATAACCACAACTTCCTCTTTTAGGGTAAGAACTGTGCAGATAAATATTCAGATTCTGCTGCTTTCACATGTACTATCCTCTTTTTTGCAAGTGTGTGCACGTGTGTGTGTCTGTGTCATAGTCATTTTCCTCTTTCCCAGCTTGGTTCAGCCCCTCCCCGACTGCCAGCTCTGCCTCGACCAGGCTGTTTTTATGGAAGTCTGGCTGAATCCAGTTCACACTGCCTCAAGACACGACCTCCTCATCTTACTCTCTCTCATTCTCCCACTCCTCCCCTACCTCCCACCTCCATCTGCCCTGCAGAATATCTCTCCCTCCTTTTTGTGTTTATTCCTTATTTCTTATTTCTTGTTTCTTTCTCCTCCTTCTGTTTGTCACTTTGTCTTTCTTTTGTCTGATTTTTCTCTTCCATCTTCTTTATCTCTTCTTTTCCTTGAGGATGTTTCTAAGGAAACAAATAAATAAACAAACTGTTGTCTTGGATACTGTAAATCTTTCACTTTGTGTATCTGAAATATATTTGTGTATATGAAATGCTTTATGTCCAGATGAGTGTGTCCAGACAAACAAGATTAACAGTCAGCCAAAGCAGGCAACTGCCCCAGAGACTCTAGACACTGTGCAATTAGTCTGTAAGAATTTGATTTACCATGAAGCTGTTTGTTGCACCACAACAACACTATAAAAACAGAAATGATGAGCATCCCATGGTGGCTTTTGTAACTACTGCTAGATGGACTGTCAAAATCTAATCTCAAAACATTAGATATTGTGTTGACATGGTGCACATTTGTACATGGTTTAGATCATATGGTTAATTTTAGTGTGTTTACTACAGACAAATCTGAATTGTGAAGCATTTAGAGAAGATGTGCGAGCAGGAAACATCAGACACCCAACAATCTACCTTTTTCACATGAGACATAGTTGACGTTAAAAAGCGCCGCTTAATAAAACTAAAATCACTGAATATCATTTAGCTGATTCAGTGTCAGGGTCCTGTTGTTGATCAAGCTGTTTCACTGTCAAAAGGTCCTGACTTACTGGGACACTTGAAGACAATGGAGCCGGTTTTAATATTACTAGTTATATCTATCCTTTTCCTACTTTGACAGGAAGATCAGTATTAGACCAGAGAAAGCTCCAGAAAAGGCCCAAGATGATTTTGAGTTTAGAATTTTTGGCCTGTAGGTTCATTCCAGTTTGTACATAAGCAAAGGTTGAGAAGAGCTGGGTGTTGGCATGAGTGTGTGTATATATGTGTGCATGAGCTATATGATCTATTTTTCTAGTGAAGGCGTAGAATCTAACACCTTTCTTCTTTGTGGACCTTTCCCACGATGACACTTCAATGTCTAACATACTCTGCCCTCATGGTGTGTGAGTGTGTGTGTGTGTGTGTGTCTGTGTGTGTGTGTGTGTGTGTGTGTGTGTGTGTGTGTGTCTGTGTGTGTGTGTGTTTGTGTAGGTTTTTCTTTATCTATGGGATTACAGTCACCCAACAGTTAAGTAAATAGCTGCTGAAGTGCCATTATACAGAGCACTGAACTTATATGTACTGATCCTCTTCCAGATGAATGAAGCAGAGCACTGATGGAAATTAAAGGTTAAAGAACGTGCTTCCATGCCTGAGTGCCTGCTGTGAATGCAAATATATATTCACATTTGCATATTCTAATTGGTTTTGTTTGATTGTCGAGTGATTGATGGTTTAATGATGCGACTTTGAATAATGGCTCTGGGTGAACTGGATGTTTATGGATGTCGCACAATTTGAGGTTACAAGACATGCAGAAATTTATTGTAACTTGACAGCAAGACTATTTGTTACTATATATAGAATCTGGAATTGATAGACTTTGTGTATTGATTGATTATGACCTTGGTGGTTAGCAAAACATATGTGATGAGTTATCCAGGAGGATCACCTGATAAATTGCGATGTGTGAGGTTACTCAGTAAAGGGTTGATAAATCTGAGGGTGTGTTGTCATGAGATTTTCAACCTCAGTGAAAAAAAAAAGTGCAGTCACTTTCCTGCAGGCTGGTCGGACTTATAAAATATTTATGTAGTGTGCAAGTGCAGCCTGGTCTATAAATAGTCTCAGCTGAACATAAAACCATTAGTTTTACCGCCAACATCTCACACAGCTTTACTTCTCAAACACACACACACAAATTCATACACAACGACAATGACAAAGGGTGATGAAAATGAGGCTGAATTTTGATGACGCAGTCATATTGATATTCTGGACAAGTGTGCAGGAGAATACACACCCTGCACAAGCAGCAGTCTGATTCGGTGCTATCTATGTGATTGTCAGCGTCTGTCTGTTGAAGTTTTAGTGAAGATAAAAATAAATTCTTGCTTTAATCATCCAGCCTACAGAGACAGATTCAGGATTGAATCTCATTGAAAAGCTGCCCTCTATGTTATTATGATCATATTTCGTTAGCTGCCCTCTAGGACCATGTGCCCAGCCATCAAGCTAAACGGCACACTGATATAAACTAAACTTACTGAAGAAGTGTGCTGAACCCTTTGTGAGGTGAGGTTGTGAGCTGCCAGTACATAATACTGTTCACAAACCTGTTCTCCTTGGCAATTGTCCCCGGTTTGGCCCCAGCATCCACCTACATCTCTGGTTGATTTCAGAGAAGATGATCTTGACGTGTGGATACAGCAGCTGAAGTCGGTTCAGGCCCCCCGTCATTGTTGTAATGAGGTTTCAGGCTAAATCATTTTCCATTACACTTGTGCTGCACGTTGCTGCAGTGGTTTTCTCTGTTGCCTCACAGCAAGTAGGGACTCGGCCTTTCTGTGTGGAGTTTGCATGTTCTCCCTGTGCCTGTGGTATAGATAACGGATGGATGGATGTTGTTTACTCACATCGCATATTGACTACTCATATTTCATGCTTGATTTCAATTATAGATATGCACTCTATTGACCGATATGAACTCATTTTTCATTGCTTTTGCATTGTTTAGTCTAAATGTTAGCTTGGAATATAAAATGCAATCACGGTTTCCAAACTGAATTTGTCATGTATACAATTATTTCTATTTTACCTATTTTACATTCTGGACAGTTGATGTCTTTAAATGTTTGCTAAAATTATTTTAACGGAAATTAGTCTTTCATGAAGTTTCGTCCCGCCATTACCACATACAGGTGAGCCATCTTTCCAATCAATAGGATCTTTGATAAGGAATCGACACATTATCCGCGACGCTGCCACAGTGGCTGTTAGTTTGGAAACCGTTATGATTTCACTGATCCATGACTATTAGAAAACTGTAGCATCATGTTTTTTTTGTTTGTTGTTGCTTTTTTGTTTGTTTTTGCGGTCAGTATTTAAAGGAAGCGTTTTCTGCCCAGTCCCCGTATGTGGGCAGGGCATTAATACAGGTAACTTTGCTCTGCTCTAGCTCTACGTCATTTCCTGTTCACCTGACTTCCGGAGTTGCCTCAGGTATGAGTGTTTAAGTTTGTTTGAACCGCCGATCATTTTTCTCACGTTACTTTTATACATATTATTATTATTGTACATTTTATTATGGCAGAGACCCAGCAGCTGAAGTCTGAGTCTAACAACCCAAAACCAAATCTGAAGTAGCACAACGACTGCAGCACTAGGCCCAGACCAGGATGGCTTTTCCCCTTAGATCAAGGATAGACTCAGGTTATGTGTTGAAATGTGTCCCGTTAAATGCACAACATGAGTATTCATATGCTCCTGGACAGTAAACCACCAAACAAGAAGCAAGAGTCCAGAAAAGATTCCATAAACTTAAGTTAAAGCTTTATAAAGTGCAGCAAAAATCCATTAAAAAGCAGCAGTAAGTGAAGGTAAAAGACCAACAGCAGCTGTGTGTGAAGTTCAACCTATAAATTATAACATGACAACATTCATAAATATACAGTTTATTCATTTGAAAACAATTTTGACTGATTAAAGGTTTAAATGTCACTTGTGTTGTTGGACATGGATTTAATAGGTTCTCAGAAACACAACTTAAAATGAATGTTCATGTCTCTCTATGTCTGCTGGATGTGTTCGATGACGGGATCATATCAATGGTGCCTTTGCAACCTGTCCCAAAGAATCAAATTAGCCTTTAATTTTTAAAGAACTAAAAAGGGAGACCTGATCCGAATAGCCCCAAGGTAATTGTATATGATCAGTACATATAATTTTAACCTGCAATTCGCAGTTCACATATGATGAGACTGAATGGCATTTGGATCCAACCCATCTATAGATGTAAATTATCTTGAACCCATGTCAGGTGTCCGACGCTAAAAATTACTTAATTTTTAATAAATCACTAAAAAACACAACTAGCTTGCATGCACCAGAAGCCTGGTCTGTAACTGTACACGTATATTTTCGTAGGCTATTTAATGAATATCCTCGAGATAAGTGACTCTGCAGGCAACAGTGATACTGCAGGAAAAGGGTGCAGGGGTGGGGAGGGGGAGGGGGAGGGGGGGTTGGCAGACATGCTGAGCCGTAACTCTTATAAAATTGTGCTTTGACAGCTGCTGAGTTGACTCATGAATCTAACCAACAGAGCAAAACGTGACACAGAAGTGATCCAGTCACGTGCACCAAGACTTACTTCCCTCACTTACATCACAGAATAACATTAATCATGGGAATCATGATATGTTTTTTGATTTTTACCAAAATTTTTAGACTATTGCTTCTTTCATTTTAATGAATGATTTATTAGAAATAACAATTTAATCAGAATGTTGTACTTAAATACTATTAATTTTTTTATTATACAGATGGTTACTAGTTACTTTGTTAGACAAAAATTTTACTTGTATAACACAATGAGCTAGTACTGCATGATTATAATAACATAAACAATATATGGAGCTCAGTATTCAGCATTTTGTCAGCACAGTGAAAAAAACCTCTTCCACCTCTGAATAAATGTTTTGACACATGGATGGACCCAAATTATTTGAGAACAACTACCTTCAAATTTATCTTAAGAAAATCCAAATGTTCAGTTTAACTATTAATTTATTATTATTATTGTTGTTCTTGTTGTTGTTATTTAACCTTATTTGATCATTAAAACTTGGCTGGAGTGGATTCACTTGTCCTCTTCATTTCAGGTCCTTTAAATCATTGCTCCACCCAGCGGCCATATTGTGTCATCACATCCTCTACACATTCATGTTGTACTGATGGTGTCTCTCCTGCAGGGGGCGCTGCAACACAACTCTGGAACAACCTAGGCACTGACTCGACCTGTGAAGGCAGCTGGCAGGTAACCTGTGGGTGAGTTTTTTTTAATTTTTTTATTGCATTTTTCTACATTTGATTTAATATGGATACATTTACTGAACGGGTGTGGTTTCTCACTGTAGTTGTAGTTGTGTTTACATTAGTCTAGACGCTCATTATGGTGCTTTTAAGAGCTCTAACATTTCCAAATGATGACATGACATTTCATGTATTTACAAGGAGTTTCCCTCTCAGTCTAAATCACTCGTCTAGTTTTATCACGCATCTGCTTCTCTTCATTTAGGGATTTGTTTATTTTTTGTTTGTGGCCATGTGACTGTCTTCAAACAAAGATGAGCGACATTATTAACTAACTAATTATCATCTTCAGGTGATGCCTGGTGACATTTTATATTACTGTCCTCAGAGGTTGAAAGCAATGTTACACTACATTACATTTATCTTCTTGTTGTATTTCTTTGCCTTTGTTCATATAGTCCAGAGGGAAATGTTTAATTAAAACAAACAGGACACACCTGTGCTTTTTCATGCTTGTGCAAATGTTACCTAAGGGTCACCATTTTAGTCCCGCTGATCAAAATACAAAGGAAGCTGCACAAAAGCAATCAGGAAACTAGAATAAGTCAAATGTACATACGTTAGGTCTGGGACAAACTGTATTTTCCATTATTAATTAATCTGCCTCCATTTCAAGGAAACATTTAATCTATTAACTGCCATAACTGTCTAGTTTTGTATATTTACAGTGATAGAAAACAGCCAAAAACAGTCACAATATTTTTGTCTTACATAATTACTCCAATATCAAAATAGTTGATTAATTGTCTTTCAATTAACCAAAACATAGGTGAGTGCATGTGTAACAGACAGAAAATATATAGGAGACTCTTTAAATTGACCACCATTTCCACTCTATAGTGCCTGACCTGAGTATTTTTGCTTTTACAGAAGAAGAAGACATGAAGAAGGCTGTGGAAAAAAGTATATGAACACCTGAGGTCAGTAGTGTGTGTTAACGATCACCTCTTCAAATCTTTTCTGTGTAGTACTACTCTAAACTGCCTTATAGGTTTCTAACTTTGAAAAATCTTGCAACTTCAGGTCCATTACAATTAAAACAGAGCTGTGACTCACAGTCATTATATAGTTTATTTTTTTATAAACCAGAAAAAGACAGATAATCCCTCCTCATCAGAGAAAATGAAACAATCAAACTTTTGGTAACTGTGGCTTAGAATATAATCAGTTTTCAGTCAGTGAACTAATCAATCAAAAACATAATTAAACTGTTTAACCAAACTATATGGAGCTCAGGGCTCAGTGATACTTTCCCAGTGATGGTGTCAGCACAATTTGAGCATAGATTTAATGGCCGTTGTAAACTTTTTAAACTCCCTGCAAATCAAAATACACTTTTCAGGACAAAACAATGATAGTGAAGTGGTAGTGATTTTCTAATCTTTTCTTCAGCTTTCAGGGCGCTGAAAATGCTTGTTCAAAAAGCATCAGAGCAAAACCAAAGCAAAAACTGCGACTTGTCGTCTGTCTGTCTTTGTGTAAATTATCTCCAAAGATGCCTGATTACACTTTATCTGCTTCTCCAATATTTATTTGTTTGGTGCATTTATGATTCTAGCATTTTCACACATCTATCATCTTGCGTTTGAATGTTTCACACAGATCCTTAAGGTCTTAAAAAATAAATGGCCTTAAATTGTCAGAGATTTAAGAGAGGCAGACTGTGGCAGCACATCTGCTTATTTTTTACTTTTATATCTTGCAAAAAATAACAATTTCCACTGCTTTATTTGGCTCTTAAATGGTTTAGACGCTGCTAAATATGTGGATGCAGGCCTTGTGTTGCATAGATTCACATATTAGAAGGAGAAGATGTTTCTGTTTTTGATTTATGAGTTAAAGATAAGAATTATAATTGTATTCATTATGTAGTTGTCATGATAATTGCATTTTTTTTTTTTATCTGTAAGTCATTGAATTTGTTCTAAAAATGTGCAGATACCATTAGAGGCATCTCACTGTACAAATAGGCCACCCCTCCCTCACAGACTTTGATTACATATTCACTGTGACCAACACACAACCACCCCATCAACACACACACACACACACACACACAAACTCCAAAGCCTTCTCTATCCACCAACCCCCTGCATCCCCAGGGACCCCCACGAAAGTCTGGTGTGGGGTCTCCAGTGCCAGAAAGCAGGAAGTCACAGCTGTGCTCATCCCCCTTTCAGCATGTGTGAGAGTGTGTGTGTTTTCTTGTCTCTATCTGCATCTGTGTGTAGATCTGGGTCAGGGTAAGTGTGTGCTTTTTTTAGTCCGTATATGTCTCCCATCCACTTTATCTGGCCAGTATGACGCTACTTTCTATTCCCACTTCTTTGATTCAGAAGTTTCCAGTGCTGTTAAATGAGAGCGAGAGAAACCCTGGCATATACAGACTAATAAACACTCGGTGTGCCTGAGTTGTGTGTCATTGTGGCTAATAGTACAAGACTGACTGCACTGGACTGCTCTGGTGGAAACAGACACACACACACACACACACCCTCTGTCAACTCTGCTTTTTTTTTATTGTTTCTGTCTCCTCCTCTTGCTCTTTACTTTATTTCTTCACTTCACTATCCATCTGTTTTCTTCCTCTTTCTATACAGTATATGGCCATAAGTATGTAGACACCCATGCCACATATTTTTCTCAACATTGGGTCTGAGGTTGTTGTTTTTTTGTGTGTGGTTTAAGCCGAGCTGCTGAAACAATTAGTCAAGTAATTGATAACTATTTTGAGAATTGTTTGAGTCATTTTTAGAGCAAAAAGACAGCAAATATTCATTTCAGCTTTTAACATCTGAGGATTTGCCACATTACTTATAACCTCTTAAATAGTTATTGAATTTCTTTTCATTTTGATGGTTGGCTTGATGAAATTAGACTTTTGAAGACCTTGGATATTTTCATTGTCATTTTTTGCTGTTACCTGATATTTCACAGACCAAGTAATTAAATAATTTGCAGACTAATTAATAAAGAAAACCATCTTAAATTTCAACCCTAGTTCTGATTGAGCAAACTTTTTGTGGCTAGTCATCTATGCTACTGTATAAGGTGACATTTTAGATGATGGCATGTTTCCATCTCTGTGGCATCTTTCCTGGTTCAACATGAGAAATCCTTATAGTACAAATCAAGGTGCATAAAGACATGGGTTTTCCCACTTTGGTGCTGAAGGACTTGAGCTGCCTGTACTGACCTCAGTCCCATCCAGCTTTTACTGAAAAGGAGTAAGTTCCTGCAGCCAGGTTCTTAAATCTTGTGAAAGCCTTCCCAGAAGAGCAGAGACCGTAGCAACAGATTAAAGCCCGTTGCTTTGGTATGAGATGATCGCATATCGGTGTAACATTTGTCCACATATTTTACATGTAATTTACCTCCCCCCTCAATCCTTTCCCACCTTGCTCACTCCCTTCATCTCCCTCACACCTTTGTTTTCTCTCCCCCGTCCCGTCTTGTCCCCTCTCTTTTCTCGGACCCTTCCTTTCCGTGAGCCTCTACTGCTCTTCATGAGGCCAGCTCTTTGCTGTAAATTTCAGGCCTTTGGTTTAATAGGTGCTGTGTGCCTCTGCAACACCGACAGCCTTTGTTTTGGTTACAGATAAAATCATTGAAGGAAAACACAGAGAGAGAGAGAGAGAGAGAGAGAGAGAGAGAGAGAGAGAGAGAGAGAGAGAGAGAGA
>CM076651.1:26741476-26757526 GCA_038496675.1 Rachycentron canadum
TCTCCTTATTCATATGACTATGAGTATTTTCTCTGTGATAAATAGCATTTCTGCCTCCTTTTAAAATCTCTCCAACGTTTGTATTCATGCACAAATGTGGGAGTCATTTTGTTACTGTTGTACTGTTTCTCCTCTACTGCAGGAAACACAGTACGCCAAGTGGAAAGCTGCATGCATCCTTGCCTCCAAGGGCAAGACAATGGCTTACAGCTCCTACAAATCAGAAGTGAGGAACATCCAGTCTTTTTTGCAAATGAAGAGCCTGGCGCCCCCTCCTGGTCAGGCAGCTCCTGACCTGGACTCCATGGAGATGAATGCTGAATGTTTTGTTTCTCCGCGCTACACCAAGAAGTGCAAGACTAAACAGGTTTGTTTAAGGGCAACGTTATTGACTTTGCCAACAGCCATCAGTGTTGCATCATTGCTATAATTAAATATTTGCTAAATCTGCCTCTCATGATTGTTTCAAGCTGACAGCACGTATCCTGGAGGCCCATCAGAACATAGCACGGCTGTCCTTGATGGAGGCCAAGATGCGCTTTATCCAGGCCTGGCAGTCACTTCCAGAGTTTGGTATCAACTATTACATTGTCAGGTACAGTGCACACAAATATATACAACACATGTTTATATCAAAAATGTATGCATGACAATTTGACAGTTTATCCCTTTATATGCGTTAAAGATTCAAAGGTGCTAAGAAGGATGACATTCTGGGGATCTCATACAATCGTCTGATTCGCATTGACATGTCCTCTGGACTTCCTGTCACCACATGGAGGTTTGCCAACATGAAGCAGTGGAATGTCAACTGGGAGATAAGACAGGTGGGGGATCGCTGTACCCTATTTTACAATTTCTTCATTCAAGAAAGCAGTTTTTTAGGGGGGTGTACAGGCAGCATACAGGCAGCAATATCTCAGAGACATGTATCTTTAATCTACCATATGTAATTCCAGGTAACTATAGAGTTCGACCAGAATGTGACAATAGCCTTCTGCTGTTTGAGCTGTGACTGCAAGGTGGTCCACGAGTTCATTGGTGGTTACATCTTCCTGTCCACGCGAGCCAAAGACCAGAACGAGACGCTGGATGAAGAACTGTTCCATAAACTTACTGGAGGCCAACAATGAGATACGATATACAACTGTGCTTCTTCAGGTGCATCTGTTGTTTATTTACATACATCTTACAATGTGAAAGGTGAATGTTGCAGCGGTAACACAAAATACTGAGCAAATCACTGCCGAAAGAAAAGTAATATTGTATCACAGGCAGTGAAATGATCACAGAACAACTACAGCATAATTTTTCTGATCACATCCTGTTGCAGGCCGTTATAGCAATGTACCCTGAACTAGAAAAATAGTGGTGTTGATGTAAATATGTAGTGAAGATTTGTCTCTCTCTCTAAACATATATTTGTAAGAATTGAACTTTTTTTTATTTCAAACTGACACAATGCTTGTAAAAATATTAAAGGGTGTTTTATATTTTACAGCTTGTTTTACATTTGTTCAACTGCGGAAACACAAACTGAACTTAATTTTTACATTGAAGGTTGAACTAAAAATTATATTCTGTGCTTGAAGAAAACAGAATTAATGGTAGACATAGAATCAGATTTATTTCATGTTCACGTTCAAGTGACAAGGAAATGCTATACTTTATTTTGACATTGCTACTGTATGAGATGCATTTACAGGCATAAACTTATTGTTGCCACACAGTCTGAAATAGAAGCTTCAAATTTCACAATAACTTAGGATGTCTTGAATTCTTGAAGGATTTCATAATGTTTTCAGAAACATTGAAAGCTTCAGAAAATACTTTGAGGCATTCTTAGTTTTTGTCCCCATTTTCAGGTTTTATGGTAATAAAGTGATAATGTCTAAGGCAGGTACATGCAGATGATAATGTCTTTAAAAACAGTCATAATCAACCATTGTGTAATTCAAATGAAATAAAAATGATCTGACATCCAATAAAATTTGATGATGGATTGTGTGTGCATGATGAGTGTGTTTGATGCACATTTCTAATGTAAGAATGTGAGGCTCTCAAGTGACTTAAGATGTCAGGGCGGGGTACATCATTTATTTGAGTTTGAACAAATTGTGTTACTTATTGTGCTGTATAGGTAGCTCTCTGTTGCAGTACATTAGTGGTGGGCAGGTCATGTTGGCACACCATTTAAAATCAGTTATAAAATATCAGATTGTGGACTCATGGTGGGAAATAAAATGTATCCACCCAAGGTGGGTGATGACATGGCCACATATCACACACCAGATTGCATTACTGGCTGATGTGTGGCCAGTTAACAATTTTTGGACACACAGAATCTGTTAAAAGAGACTGAAATGCATCCGTACCTATGCCAATTTTGAGAGATGGTGTATTCTTCTATTCCAACTTGTATTCAGTGTAATTTAGTGTAGTGCAGGAATCTATTATACAATCAAAAAGTAAATATTCTCAACTTGAAAAACAAGCCTGGCCAGAATTAATGCTTACAATACATTTTTTCACATATGTATGGTGAATGGTAAATGCAATATAGATAATGGTAATATTCTGTTCCATTTTATATCAGCATACATTAATTGGTATATTCTGTGATATAAAATAACCATTTGATATATTCAAGATCTTTAAATATACAGAAACACCCTCCCCTTTATGAAGATTTGCCACTGCAAACATAATATTTAGTGAAAACATTAAAAACAAACATTCCTCAAATTCATTATCGTTTATTTTTTCCCTTCCTTTTACCTTTTACTACTTTATAAATTAAAATAATTAATAAAGCTTCAGCCATAAACCTCATTACATGCTTTTACAGGGTCGTGTTAACCACAATGAAATCCTGACTTGGTAAACCATGTCTCACCCGCGGCCTCTAGCGCCAACTACCTCACGGAGGTGCATCTGACTGGGCCGCGTCTATCGATGATTCTGGAATTGACACATTCGCCTGGAGTCACCGCTCTTTGCCGCTATTGGCTACTGAGCTCAGCGACGCATGAAATCCAGCCAATCAGAGATGACGAGATTGAGCCGTGGCCTTCTATACAGTCTGCTTTCGATTAGCCGTACTGAGATGCTAGGGAAAAGAAAGCTAACACGTGGAAACAGCACTCTGACATATTTTTGCTGTTACTTCAGGGCAGTGTGGTGCCTTTCTCAACTGTGCCTTGTCAACAGCGGCTCTGTGTCAGCAGCTGAAGGCGACATTTACCTCGCAGCTTAGTGGGGAGACGGTTTATCTGCCTTATCATGGCGGACAACAGCGACGACGATTCCCAGTACACAATCAAAGAGGGTGACTACGTTGTGTTGAAACGAGGAGATATCTTCAAAGCTATGCAAATTCAACCGAGGAAGTAAGTAAGAAACTGTCGAATATACACGTTTTAGCGTCCGTTCATTATAACAAACTTAGTCTGAGCTAAACCAGAAGTGACATCTCACTAGTGATAGATAACCGCCTGTATTTTGAATTCAACTCATAATGTCACATCACTAAGACCCCAGGCACTGACATAATCTAGTGTACTGTAATATAACTAGTACTGAACCTCCTATAAAAGATGCAGCAGATGAGGCCATTGCACTGTTGGGTTTTTTTCTCCTCTGGTTTACTCACAGGAAGGTGATATTTGAGAAACAGTGGTTCTTCCTTGATAATGCAGTGGGTCACCTGTACAGTACCACGTTTGAAATTGTGTCCGGGGGAACCCTGCAGCCACAGAAGCCCAAGGACACAGGGAGCTCAAATGGTGTGTAACCAGCTGTTGAGTGCCACACAGCAGTCACATTTATTATACAACTGATTTATTTGATGCAGCCATGTGTTTTCATTTCTGATAATTATGTCATTTTCAGACTGCATGTATGTTTGAGTAAAAAAAGACCACTGACTACCTCTTATCCTTTCATTTTCACTTTGAATAATATTTTTATCTACCTCCTAGGTGCTAAAGAGGCAGGCACAGACAACAGAAACATTGTAGATGATGGAAAATCACAGAAACTGACCAGGGATGACATTGAGACGCTTAAAGAGCAAGGTCTGAAGGGTCAGGTACATAAGTAACCTTAAAATTACATACAGAAATGGAGAGGGTCATGGTATTGCCATGGTGTTGGGTCTGGTTATTAAGGAATAATACTGGCAGTATTCCCTGTTGAATTATTGTCATCAAATCCCATGAGTAGACAAAAAAAACAACAATTAATGGATCCCACTAGACAAGTGTTACCTGATGTAACTAAAAAAACAAACATATATACAAAATACAAAAATATAAAAAATCTATCACACAGGAATGCCACAGGAAGTGAAATTATTGAGAGATGACCCATCACATTGTTGGTTTTTGTCTTGTCATTTGGAACATTATCTTTTAAATTACTGGATAACATGAGGAAGCATAACAGAAGAGACATGGCATGTGTTTGTGCTCCACAGGATATCATTCAGCAGCTTATAGAGAACAGCTCCACATTCAGAGATAAGACCGAGTATGCCCAGGATAAGTACATCAAGAAGAAAAAGAAGAAGTGAGTCACTTCTAATTGTAAAACCACAATCTGTCGCAGACTAAAGATAATTTAGAGTGCTGTAATTAGTGGTATCAGTTGTTCCCATCTTGTGCTTTCTCAGGTATGAAAATACTGTGACGATTCTAAAACCGTCGTGTCGCATCCTGGCCATGATGTACCATGGCCGGGAACCAGGGAAGATCTGGTGAGTCAGCACAGGGATAAACAGAATGTGTGAAAGTTGTCTTTTAATGAGCAGAGAGAGATGATTGTATGATATGTATCTTTCTGTGTAATGCAGCCACCTGCGATATGACACTCTCGCACAGATGTTGACTCTGGCAAACATCCACGCTGGCAGTAAAGTTTTGGTGTTTGAGACATGTGCTGGTCTTGTGCTGGGATCTGTCATGGAAAGAATGGGGGGTACGTTCATCCTGGTAACTTTTCTGCTGTTTCTATCTATTTGGATGAAAGGATTTTTGCTGTTCATGTCCAAAGAATCTACACAGTCTATCTCAACAAAGTTTTTTCTTTGCCCGCTGTATAATTACCATCTCTTTCCTCCTCATTCAGGCTATGGCTCAGTGATCCAAATGTACCCAGGAGGTGGGCCTGTACGGGCGGGTGTGGAAAGCTTTGGCTTCCCTGCACATTTTCACGATATGCTGCATGAGTTTCCCATCTGCCATGTCAACTCTCTGCTGGCAGGCACTCTGGACACCACGGCCAAAGACACAAATACTGGTAGGACCTGCCTTTGAGTAAAAATTCTCTCCAAGATGTTTATAACCTTGTTTTCAAATGAGTCAGAGTAGAAAATAAGTAGAAGTAGTAGAAGAATAAAAAACAGTAACTGATATAAGTGTATATGTGACACTTAACTGACATAATATCCTCTTCAAAAACTCCAGATGAAAAGCAGTCGAACATGGCTGCAGAGGAGCAAAACCAGCCTGTAGCAGAACAGCAGGGCAGTGCAGAGCAACAGAACATGGAAACCAGCACAGCTGAAGAAGTCGGCCAGCAGCAAGAGAAAAAACACAAAGAGGCCAAAGTATGTCCAATATTTACCATCCTCAAAAATCTTGCTTCCTTTTATACTTGTAATCAGCAGCAACTAGTCGAGTATTACAAACACAAAGTTATACTTCTTTATACTTTTTTTTTTTTTTTAATTTAGGCTCAGGAAAAAAAGGTGAAGCTGGAGGAGAAACGAAAGAAGCTGGCAGCTGCTGCTGCCCTGCTGGAAGGCAAAAATGCAGACGGGTTCGTGTTTTTTGGTTTTGTTTTGTTTTTTTTAAATTTTTTTTTTCCTGTTTCCCAGCACTGTTCTGCTCTTTTCAGCATCAGCTTCTTTCTCTTCCATTTTTGTTTTAGCACTTCTAGATTGCACCACATAGTTAACAACACTAATTAAAATAGGGATTAAAATTTGATTAATAATAATTAAAGCAATGTTAAGTATGTCTATGAAAGTCATGACAAACCATTTGTCTTCCTCCGAGCTCATGTGCACTGATTAACACAAGGTACCTCACAAGGTGAACAAGGTGGTTGCTTTGCAGCTTCCTGTCATATGAAATGAAGAATTTGCTTCATAGCCTTTTTATAGTTGATGGATGAAGTGTTGTGGGGCTGACATCCGAGCCAGAAGAACAAGTATTGATCTGGTTAGCCTATTGACTTACTTCTCTACATCACAGCAGACATGTCATAAAAACAACAGCAGAGGACCATTTTCCACTGTCCTAAATCAGCCTCTTTTACTGACACATCCAGCTTTATAGGATATAAAATGACAGTAGCAAGGCACTAAATCCTCGAGTCACAATACTGCACTGATTTGCTAAATGACAACATTGCCTACCTAAACATTTCCAGTTTATGCTGCTGACAGCATATTTCATATCAGACAGGTTTGCTTGATTATCTTGTTTGTTTGTAATTGCAGGTTGGTTATAGCCAGTCGTTTTCACCCATGTCCCGTCCTAATGGGCCTGCTCAAATTCCTCTCCCCCTCCAGGCCTTTTGTAGTCTACTCTCAATACAAAGAGGTAAGATCATCATGGCTAGTAGCATTAACCTGAACTGCACAACACTGTTAAACAGTGGGAATAATTCACTATCTCAGAAGAATCTCTCATTAGCTGCCTCTGCACACTGGCTTTTATTGCTTAGAGTTACAGCTGGAAATGTCCTTATTTCATTACTGCAGCGGCCGTCCCTGTCACTGCTAAGGAGTTACAATGCCTATCACATCCCTGCACTTATTACCTCTTTTGTGCTTATGTTGCTAAAAAGATCACAGTGTGTGTGTGTTAGTGTGTTGACTCTGCAGCACTCCTCTTTATTGCTTCTTTTTCCATCTTTTTTCCATCTGTGCAGCCTCTAATCGAGTGCTACACAAAGCTCAGGGAATATGGTGGTACAGTCAACCTCAGACTCACAGACACCTGGCTCAGACATTATCAGGTAAACTTTTCATGTTTTTTGTCTTGGTTTCTTATATTTTGTATTATTTGTACAGTTAAGCTCTGATCAATAGTTTTATCTTGACAAAGAATCAAATGTGACCCTGTGTAAAGGGTTGACTCAGCGATTCTTTTCAGTCTGTCAAAATGTTTTTGCGTCTTTCGGCTCATTGTTTTGGTTTTATGGACAAAAACCTTACTGTTATGTCTCAGTCTGACTACTCTCATAACCACATTTTTCAGATGTGTCAAGAAGCTGCTTACATTTAAAAGCTCAAAAAAAACCTTTATACAGCTCCTCAGGAACAGCAGCAAACGGTCAAAGGTAGTGAATGCTAGCATTAGCATAGTGTAGCATTTAGCTTTTTAGCTGCCAAACATTCCCTTAATGGAGAGTAATATAGAGCTGAAAAGAGTGTATATTGGAATTATTATTACCCCAAATAGGTACAAAGCTCACTTTTCAAATTAAGTCTAGAGGTATTTCTCTAGAAATAGTAATTTTTTTTAATTTATTGTTTGGTTGATGAAATGTCCAAAAGAGAAAACACGATGATTTCCCACAGCCTGTGGTGACATTATTAAATTGATTGTTGCATTCAACCAGTGTTTACTTTGCTATGACATGCAAATGCAGAATCTCAGATTTGATTAATTGAAACCAGCTAATTTTGGCTTTTTGTTTAATAAATTGTATAAATAACCAGAATCCAGATCCACCACTTGTTTTAGCTTTACATAAACCTATTGTCCACTTCTATGAGAAGAAAATCATTATGTAATTGTTTCTCTATTAACTCAACAGTGTTGCACCTCGGAACTCATTTGAGTCAGGGACACCAAGGCAGATGTCTTTTTTTTTTTTTTTTGTTCTCCTTCAGAGTTTTATATAAAACAACAACTGAAAGAAAACAAAGTGTTTGCATGCTCATGTTCTTCCCCCTCAGAACTAGTGTGTTTCCCCCCGCCATTCCTGTAGAATTAATGTCTCTGACTGCATTTTTTTGTTTTTTCCAAGGTGTTGCCAAACAGGACGCATCCTGTGCTACTGATGAGTGGGGGAGGGGGCTACCTCCTCTCAGGGACAACAGTTGCCATGAACCACTCCAAATCTGCAGGATCCCAGCGAGCTGAGGAACCAGCACCAAAGAGGCTGAAGCTGACAAACACTGAGGGATAAACAAATAGTGAAGCATCCTATATTTTAAGGGCACATTTCTCATGGCCTATGGGTATTTTCCTCAAGCATGGACATCCCTTTGTGCTGAACTGATTTGACACATCTGGAATAAGGGTGACAGAGTGTCTGGTTTGCATTCATCAGACCACTCTCTCCCGTCTAGTATATTCAAATCAGTGCAGGCAAAGGCGTAATGCTGAGGAGTAATCTGTAAGCCAGTTTAGGCTCTCGGAGCTCAGTATATGTGAGTGAGGAACTGCTGAAATAATCTTTTGTGTGTTGAGAGTATGTGACAGGTTTGTGTTTCATGCCTTGATAAAAAGGTGTAAAAACTAACTTTTTTTTCCACTTAATGCTCTCCAGCTTCTCGGTTATAACTTTTTTTTTTTCTTCTTCTTTTTTTTTTTTTTAATTTGTAATCCCTGCAGAAAGAGCTATTTGTTATACGGTCCAGTTGCTTTTGAATTTTCCCTGAGCTACATCTGTATCCGCACAGAATTAAAAAAAAAAAAAAAAAAAAAAAAATGTACGAAAGAGCCTGATGTGTGAACAGTTTTTTTCCATTAAGAAATAATTTGAGAGGTATTTGTTTGGTCCCAGAATAACTCATTTTATTGAGCGCAGACTGAACAATCTTCAGAACACATTTATTTTAATAATCTCTCTGATATACATTATTTTAATCTTTTCTTTTTATATGTATAAACACTAAAGCCATTCCCATGCTGATTAATTTGATAACATCAAAATATCACAAATACAATGATAAACAAGTTATGTTGTTGTCAAGGCTACAGGGGTTTTTATGTCCTATTTTTTTGTCTTTTTGTAACACTGAAAGCACACTGAATTGGCAGACATGAGACAGGTGAGACAGCAGCTTTCTTCCAGCTAGCTGATGTAGTCTTGAAATGCTGTCCTCCCTGGGTTATGCACTGTTGTCATGCAACTTGGCAGCGATTTTCTGCAACTCCATGTCCATCGCTGCTAGGTTTTCCAGCTCCTTCTCCTGTAAAACATGCAGTATTGATAGCTAAGCAACTGAATACCATCAAGTTTTGTTGTGACACTAGAACAGTCTGCCTTAAACATGTTTGTAGCAGAAATCTGGATGAAATGATCAGAAAATGCTCCTGTTTTCCCAGAATTGCTTTTAAAATGTGCATAATATGCTGTAATATAGACTCAAGGGTTCCATGCCCATTTGCAAGTGGCCACTTGCAAGTCTGCACTGGGAATAAAATGCAAGAAGGCTGCACCTCAAACTTCCCCTTTTAAGGGTGGAGATGTTGAGGACAAAATTCAGTTACAGCAGTATTCATGGAAGAGGAAACACAAAATCCTACAGGCAGAGTTTGGCTTTCTGGTGAGCAAATTCTGAAAATTACTACCTGTATCAGAGATTATGTTTTCACTTGTGTCTGAAATAATTTGCACCAAACAAGGTGGAAGTATGGGATGTGGGCTAGGGATGAATTCATAAAAATCTTGGTAAATCACTTAACAATATGAAATGTTGCATTTTACCAACTCTATTCAGTTTCAGTTTCTCAGGAAAAAATCTTGTTTTTTAAAAAATCTGACAGTCAGTGACTTCGCACAATTTGTTGCAGATCTGGCAGACGTGTATTTGGCTTTGGCAGAGGTAAGAGGTCTACTGAGTTTCAGTTTGATTTTATCATCTTGCTCTGAATATCTTAAGAATTAAGTAAAAAGTTTTATTATGATAGAACATTTAAATTATCATAGAGACCTGGTGTGAAAAATACTATGATCAGTAGTTTAAATGCTGTGATCAGCAGCATTATATTTTTTTCAGCATAGCCTGTACAAGGAGTTTTTTTATTGTGTAATAATGTGTCACAGTTAGAGTGGCTGATGCCAAGAATTGAGTAGCATCTGTTTCCTGTTTTCGTTCTTTAGATGTATAACTTTTCCCTAACATTTGAGCTGTAGAACCATTAAATAATAATAAATTAATTACCATTCCTCCATCTCCTTGTAGAAAGTATAATTATGCAACAAGATGGAGAGATATTCATGTGCCAATCTCTTTTTTTATTGGCGTGTTTTATGACTTTTATTACTTATGCTAAGGAGGTTTTCAATCATGATATTCTTAGTCTGATTACTGCAGCAGCCATGAATGCTGTGCAAATAAAAAAATGGGGCAAACAAGTCCTGTGAGGAAGATCTGATCTGAACAATGCAATGGTTGGTTATATGCCAGAGTTGCAGAACAAGTCACTTCCCATAAATTTATCACTTAGAGATTTTTTCCTTCATGTATTTGGGACATGCTCGTGAGGGCAGTTCTTGATGTGTATTTGCACAAATGCATATTCACTGATGCTCTGTGGTTCTGAAGGCTAAATCCTGACATCTTCATGTAGACTAGACATTTCCATAATGAGCATGGATGCTTTCTCCCCCAGCTAAACAGTGGTGGAGGTATATGTCTCATGTAGAGTAAATGATTTTACTTTATGAATCACAGTCGATCTCAGGTATGGAACATGCAAAACTATAATTTTTTTAATTCTGTGTTATTTCCAGTGCAAGTATCAGACACAAGATTCTGTGTTGTGCAGTAAATTACAGTCTGTATAAAAAACAGAATTTTTTTTTGTAGATTTAGTTCAGTGGACTCATTTGTGAACATGACAGCAAATGCATCCTCATATCATTCATAAAGGTCATTCATTTTTGCAGTTGGAGCGAGTGCAGTTTTTACCTCCTGCGGGCTGAGCGCTCTCTGGTGCATGCTTCTCTTTGCCTCTTCTTGATTAGAATGGTTGGCTAGTTGGTTTATCTTATAGTTCAACAACTTTGCCAGCTCATCCATCTGAACACATTAAAAGCAGAAAAAAACATGTCTGAACTGTACAATGTAAAAATGCAAGGAATCACTTTACTTAAAATTGTTTCTTTTTCATATTTACAGATGATAAATGAATTGATCTTTGTCATGCCCACCTTGTCTGAGGTTGCAGCGTGTTCATCTGAATCCCTTTTAAACCAGGCAGGATGGTAATAGCTTCTGAATATCCAGGGATTGCGCTTTGCTGCCAGATACCTGAAAAACAACCGCAATTAGGTGCTGTACTTGCATTTTCCATGTAAGCACATGAACACTGCCTGAGGGATTTGTTAATTTTGCTGTGCAAAATGTTTCTTTTGATCCCCTTTTATTTGCCTGGTGTTTTGCAGTGTTTTGTCCTCCGGGGTGCAAAATACAAATATGCACAATTTACAACAGTAGAAGTTGTTAGATATGTTGAAAGATAAAGGTACCTAAGAGTTTCATCTCTGTCCTTTGCAGTCTCTTCATATTCCTCTGAATCACCCCTCTGTTCTTCCTCTTCTTCTGAGGAGTCTCCATCACGTTTGTGATATTTCTTTTTATGGTGGTATCGGTGCGTTGGTTTCCATATACGTTTTTCTATTTCTCCCTCTTCTTCCTTTCCATGTCTTTTGTCAAACCCCCAGTACTCCTGACTGCGTTCCCCATCTGCCTCATCTCGCTTGTCCTCTGAGAGCTCCTCATCACGTTTGTGTCTCCTCTGGTGGTACCTGCCAGGTCTCCAGTCCCTCTTTTCTCTTCCAGTATCGAAGTCCCAGGACTCTTGGCTGCGTTCTTCGTCTGGCTCTTCTCTGCCTTCTTCAGATAGCTCTTCATCACGTTTGTGTCTCCTCTGGTGGTACCTGCCAGGTCTCCAGTCCCTCTTTTCTCTTCCAGTATCGAAGTCCCAGGACTCCTGGCTGCGTTCTTCGTCTGGCTCTTCCCTGCCTTCTTCAGATAGCTCTTCGTCACGTTTGTGTCTCCTCTGGTGGTACCTGCCAGGTCTCCAGTCCCTCTTTTCTCTTCCAGTATCAAAGTCCCAAGACTCCTGACTGCGTTCTTCATCTGGCTCTTCCTTGCCTTCTTCGGACGGCTCTTCATCACGTTTGTGTCTCCTCTGGTGGTGCCTGCCAGGTTTCCAATTCCTCTTTTCTCTTCCAGTATCAAAATCCCAATACTCCTGGCTTCGTTCTTCATCGGGCTCCTCCCTGACTTCTTCTGAGAGCTCCTCATCACGCTTATGTCTCCTCTGGTGGTACCTTCCTGGTCTCCAGTCCCTCTTATTTCTCTCATCATCAAGACCCCAAGATTCCTGGCTGCGTTCCTCATCTTCCTCTTCCTCAGATGGCTCATCACCACGTTTGTGGAGCTTTTTCTTGTGGTGGTAGCGATGTGTGGGTTTCCATATGCGCTTGTATCTGTCCCCCTGATCCTCACTCCCATGCCTTTTGTCTACATCCCAGGACTCTTGGCTACGCTCTTCCTCTGGCTCTTCTCTCTCCTCTCCTTCCTCATCTCGTTTGTGTTTTCTTTGGTGGTATCTTCCAGGCCTCCAATTCCTCTTCTCTCTATCTTCACCTTCTTCTTTTTCTTCTTCTTCTGATCTCTTTTCTTCCAGTCCCCAACTCTCCTGACTGCGCTCGTTGTCCTCTTCTTCACCCCGTTTATGTTTCTTCTGGTGGTATCTTCCAGGCCTCCAGCTGCTCCTCTTCTCCCGCTCTTCTTCCTCCTCTTGGTTGTCATGGCTCTTCTCCCTTTCGTCACCCAGACTCCAGGATTCTTGGCTGCGTTCGTCCTCTGGGTTTTCCCTCTTCTCCTCCACTGATTTCAGCAGTGCCTCGATGTCTTTCACATCTGTTGCTTTTGCATCAGAATCAGCAGGATGAACTTTGACCACTTCTCCATGAGTTGCTATCCCCTCTCCATTCTTTTTGTCCAGCGGGACATGTTTAACTCCTATGACAGAGGAATAGGAAGATCAAAAGAGCCATAAAGATCCACATAGAACAGTACAAGTTATGATGAATTTATTTGATTTCAGCCTGGATCAAATTAATTATTCTTTCAGCTACAACCCTTTGTTTTTAACAGTTTGTATTCAAGCAAAGAGAATCCTGAGTCTATTTTCTTGAATGGAAAATTGGTGTAAAAACTGAAAATGTCTATCTCCAATTCTTAATTTCTCCATTTACATTACCAGCTGTTTGGCTGATATTCAGTTTAACTCTTTTTTATATTTTTGAATCTATCAGCTCCTCAGTGTCTCACCAACCTAACAGTTGGAACAGCAATCTCCTTATTTATACCTGCTTACAGTCTACATACACATTCAAGTGTTTGAATGCTTTATGCTGAATGCATTAAAAGTAACAGAAACACATGCGTTACGAACCTGATTGGAGAATATCTTTGCATTCCTGATCCAGCTGGGAGTCAGGTTTGGAGAGAGCTTTAGACAGGACTTCAACCAAACATCGTGTTATCTGCAAAAATCAGATAAACTAAACTTAATTTTTTTTTTTTTGCAGAGATAGTTGTACTTGTTATTGTATTGTTATTGTTATCATCAAACTGTATTAGAAACGGCATACCACGTCTTCTCTCTGCCCTTCTTTTCCCACTGGAAGCGCTAGATTTTCTGCATTAGAGAAAGAAAATGTACTTTAGCCTAAATGTGAAATTGCAGAAACAGCTTCGAGTGCATTAAAGTAGAGGAGTCGTCGGTGTCTCTGTCCATAGTGCTGAACTGATCTCGGTAACTTGCAGTGCAGCTCTTTGGAAGAAGGAAGTCCCGCGCCATCACTTACCTGTCAACAGAGCCGCAACCGCAGCGACAAGAAAAATAAGTCTCATCTTGGCGCGAAGAGGGTAAATCCGACAAAGTGTGGGCAAGCACCAACTCCCGTCCCGTCCCTTCGCGGTGGCAGGAGAGAGCTGCGCTGACTGGGCGCCTGCTGCTCTGAAGGCTGGAGCAGAGGAGCGCCTCAAATAAGGAGAGGAGTGGGCTGGAGCAGCGTGGGAGGAACGCTTCGGGCTCCCTTAGTGTCATGACTCATTAGACCTGCAAAGGAGAGTGACCTGAGTCAAATCTGATGAAATCTGATGCGTGCACACAGTCGACATTCTGTGAAAAGCGAATTAGTAATCTAGTTAGTGCCACTGTTCGTTCAGGTGATAGTTTAAACTGATTTAGGAGACGGTGGAATTAGAGCTCGTGTGGCGTGTTTGTTTTTAATGCCACTAGGTGCCGGAGGGCAGACGCGCACAGGGGTGGACACAACATCACGAAGATTCCCGCACTCTTATGCAATCTAACAGTAGAGCCCTGCAACATTACACTGAGATGATTGATAATGTTGTTTCTTCGTGTCTGGATTCAGCTCAGCCTCTGTTTGTGCTGCTGCTGTGCTGTTAGCACTTATAAGTTGTTCTTTTCTCTCTTTACTGCAGGTCTGTTGGTGCTGTTGGATTGCGTTCGATCGCAGACATATTCATGATGGCCCCCCTTGGTTCATTTTTTTCTTTGTGTTTTTAGAGCAGGCTCACCGCATTCCACTGCAGAAATTATATAAGTCCTCCTTATTCTTGAGTGCTATGTTGCCCCCATTTCACATTGGCTTTAAATTATTAAATGTGGATTAATGTACCATATATTTTAAAAAAAATTATAAAAACAGAAATGTACAGCCAAGCAGTCAAGGAGTTTTTACCCAAATGGCTCAGTAATTCATTCAGCCTTCAGCACATACCTTCCAGTTTCCCACGGGAACTGATCATCTTCAGCACTAGTATAGGAAAACTAGTTAATGGAGACTTGGGTCAATAGCTGTTGTAGTTAACACTTAAGTTACATGGATGTATTAAGAGAGTATCTTACTGCTGTTGTTGTGATGTTACTAGTTGCAGATACAGTGCTGCTCTGATCAGGAGGATTATATGTCTGGCAATATATTGAGAAAGCACATCTGCAGACAAACAAATGTATCTGCATGTGGAAGGACAGTGATATCATCTTCACTTCAAACTTGTTTTTATTCCTGACTTTCCATGAAACTTTGCATGGACAGTAACTGAATCCACGACTACTGCTGCCTTCAGAACAAACCCTGGATAGGGATGAGCTGACATGTGCAGCAACAGAGTTCAAACATAGTAGGCTCAGCTGAGTGTGTCTTAGTACATTCAAACTGACAACTACTGGCATCTTCTTTTTGGCACTTAACATGATTTTTCTTTCTTGCTCCCTTGTACAACAATTTGCTCTTCTGCATTGCATATACTCTTTCATTCAGACACAAGAAAAACAAGAGAATGGGATAGACTACTATAAATGTGAAATAACTCACAGTAATCTATATATATGGTCCTCTGTGAATGCTTGAAAATGCATTTTTCCATAGGATGTTTACACAACAAGCACTGACCTTAATATATGGCAAAGTGTATTCAAATCCAATCACATCTTGGAAACTATGAGCCCGGAAACTGCAACAGCTGCAAGCAAAACGGGAAATATCCTGCTTCATGAAACTGCTCTCTCGTCTGTTGCCTCTCGTGCCTACATGACTGGTTACTACATTTATCTTTGTTACTGCAGACAGCCTCTACTATGGTAACTGAAATAATTACTGGTCAGAACATAAAACAATGTCAGACAGAGAATTGTACATCCAAGCAAAATGTGCTGACCCAAAGAAGCCAATGAACCCAGTATTTTGTGTGAATGATAGTAAGACAAGTTTCAATTTCTCACACATTGTGCACAGTGAGCAGAGCATCATCATCATCATCACCATCATCAGCAGCAGCAGGGTAGCAGTGCTCTGCAGTTTCCTCTATATTCGCAGGGGAGGAAGTCATGTTTGACTGAGGCTCACTACTGCACTGTGAGCCATCCAGCCACTGGATATCAAAGGCACTGAACCACTAAATTATACAAGTCTCTTACTCTGAACAGTGTGTGTGTGTGTGTGTGTGTGTGTGTGTGTGTGTGTGTGTGTGTG
>CM076651.1:26758026-26782905 GCA_038496675.1 Rachycentron canadum
TGTGTGTGTGTGTGTGTGTGTGTGTGTGTGTGTGTGTGTGTGTGTGTATGTGTGTGTCTGGGTGCACTCACGCGTGATGCTGTGTATGTGTTTTTGTGGCCTTTACTGTTATTGCTCCAGGCTTGATTAATATTTTAGTGAGCCATGAAGACATAGGAGCTCACAGGCAGTGAACGATTTGAGAGGGGAAGCGCTGGGTGTGCAGACAGGCTCTGAGAGCACGACTCAGATCAGTCTGTGTCTGCAACAACACCATCCCTTTCATCACGACCATTTACATGCATGAACAAAAAGCCTCATGATGAGCACAATGCAGAACGCTGCATGAAAGCCTCTGCTGGGCTTTGATCTGTGGGTGGGACAGGTTTTATGTTTGGCTCAAAACTACTGAGAGACTTTGATGATATTCCAAAAACAAAGGGGAGTAATTCTATGGTCATCTGTGGTCAAATGTACTTATTTACTGATATCTGTCTGGTTAATATATCATTATTGTCTGTCATCTTGTACTTTTCTTTTGGGGAACCTCTTATTCTTGGTGTCTTAACATAATCTGATAGATGAGCTAAAGCAAACTTCTCACTAATTAGCACTAATTAACATCTGTCCATCTTTATCTTGAAATATGATATAAATGAGTTCACCAACAATTCTGACAGCACATTTACCAAAAAGTATTATGACAGACTTTAATGACCTAAAAACGTCACAGAAAAAGCATAGTCAGTAAACACTTTGCTAACTTACCAACCCCTGCTAAAGCTCAGTATGTGAACAAGTTAGCATTCTGACATTTAGCTCAAATTACAATTGTACTTGAGTATAACCCCACAGAGCATCTAGCAGATTTTTAGGTTTGTTTACCTATGTACAGTATTAAGATTACCTCATAAAGCAAGGCTCACTGGGTCTAGTATCATGTCAGATGGTACTATGTTTTAGTGCAGCATGTCCCAAAGAAATGTTAAATGAAATTAAACAAAGCAGGGATGACCCAGTAGCTCCCCTGGTCCTGAAGGTTCCACAAATCCAGCCCAGACTCTTTGCTCTAAAAATCTATAAAATCAGAAAAAGTAGATGACACAAAGGAGGGTTGGCTGTAAAGAATATAATATGAAGTGTGGCTCCAGATGTATAATGCAGGTGCCAGTACAAAGCTGCCATGTTGTTTATGCATTCATCAGGATGATAGAGGGCTTGTATTTGTAGCTTTTACATAATCTCTCTGTGTCCTGTAATGCTATTAGCATCACTATTGTAGCAGCAGGGTGCTTTCTCAATACCAACACACAATAGGACCCAAAAGGTCTGTAAATAGGATTCAGCTCTGATTTATTGTGTAATAGAGGATTTAAATTGTCTTAATTACCTGACACGGAGGTGAAGGCTAATTATAATATGTAATGCTTCAGGCTTCTTTAATGAATTCTTCTTCTTTCTGTTTAGAATTAAAATAGGATTCAACTCCAGCATTTAAATATCATATGTGAAACATCCACAGTCCATACTTGAGGAACTGCACGTTTGAGTTATTCTGCCATCACCCATGAGTATTTTTTAAATATAATTTCTGGCTTTGTTTTTGTAAAATTGCTTCATTTCAGTAATATGGGGATAGGTGAAGATCCTAATGAGGTCTATGGGGAGAAAAGGATGATGAGTATAACTGAGGCGTGAATAAATCATGAATGGGGCAGAGCAGGCTCAGATTTATGAATCTTGTGGCAACTCTAAAAGTATATTGTTCTCATAAGAGTAATGACCAATAAGCTAGTTACACAATCTGCAGAAGAGAGTGTGTGTGGGACTTACTGCACTGCTCGCTACCTCAAACTTGGCAATGGTGCAGTGGAAATGAATGTCATGATATGGGTGGTAAAATGAGAGAATGCATGTATTTGTAATAGTCTTGATTATGACTACTTTTGTGAAGGCTTCACACCCAAGATAAAATCAATTCCAGATGATATCGTCACACTGCCTGACATTTTGATGACCCATGTCTGAGCCATGTGGGATGTCAAAACTCACTTCCAGTACTGCATGACTAGCTGTTTTGTGATGTAGTTAGTCGTTTACTGGAAAGTGCTAATGATAGTCACAGGGTTATGGATAAAACAATGTCAACACTGCTCAAGCAGCACAAGGAAGAGTTTAATACAGACGGCAAATGAGTGTCATTTACCATAGTTAATAATCTCTGTGCAGCTCACTTGTAGTCCTATGTTTTGTTTATTTTATTAATATACAATTTTAAAGTCCTATTAATGTTTACCATTTCACTTTTTTAGAGTTCTATTTAAAAAAACAGGTCAATGATTATTTTGACTAAGAGCCCTTTGGTAACTGGGAAATTATTTTTTCTCATGAAATCCCCACATTAAGCTAAGAAGTGAAACTATTTTCACTTCTGTTTCCATTGTTATTTATGGAGGTCCACTGTAATTATATTAGATATATCCTCATTTTCTAGGCAATTTGTATAAAATACCCAGTACATGGTATCATAATAATACACTTTAGTTTTGTTAATATAAGAAAAGAATGTTTCATGTTTATATAATATGTTGAAATGTGTCAAATTAAACTTTTCAAACTTATTGAGCTAAAGGTGATTTACTGTTCACTCAGACTAGCAAGTTTCTTCCTCTCTTTCTATGACTGTATTTTACATCTTGAAGATATGTCCTCTGCACATTTTATTATTATTCACTTATTAGTTGTGAATTTAAACAGCACAAATCCCTGTTTTTCTGCATTTTGAGATTTTGAAATCTGTGCATAGACATCCAGAGCCAAGAAAGAGTGATCTGAACTTATGTTTAAATTTCTCCTCAAATATGGTCAGATCTTCATCTAAGTTACAATTATGACAAAACACAAGAAATCTGAGTATTGATCTTGTCCATATTGAACACATCATTAGAGTGTTCACAATGTAGGCTTTAAAGAGTGTGTGAACCCCTTGGTTAATAACATCAATAAAAGCTAAGAGTCGAGAGTTGTCAAACCGTCCAGTCCAATTAGGATTTACTTATAAAACTCTTATAAAAACTCTGATGTGAACCAAAGCAGAAAAATAGCTGTAAAAATGTAGGCCCTTATTCAGGCCTCTGTTATTTGTCAACACAAAAGACATCCTTTAGGTCACGTTTCCTTTCTCTGTCCCCTTTCCAAAAATGTCTTGGTCTGTAATACTGTTGTGGTTACAATAGTTTCGCTAAGGCCACTTGGGTTTTGGACCCAAGGGACGTTGGGTTGAAGATGGCTGAGTAGCGGTGGTGGTTCAGGGAAGATCTCAGGAAAGTAAACAATCACTTCAATGATCGTTTGTTTGGGTGCATTTCTTTGTAGTAAAGTTTGTCTGTGCACTGCAGATGTAGTGCAGGTGTGTCTCCCCCTTGCACACACACACACACATACACACACACACACACACACACACTTATACTGAGCTTATAGATATATCAGAGCTGAGGGAGTGGTGAAATGGATGAAACGAAACAGATTTCATTATACCAGAAAACCTATTGGTCCAGTTAGACTTACTGAGCAGACATCAATTACAGCCATGCCACCAGCCTGAGGAGAGAGAAGTTGGATTATGGTGAAGTAAAGTGCCAACATGGTGCTTCTGTAGTCGATCACTGCCATCAGGGTGCAGAGGTATGAAACGGCTTGTTACTAGTTGGTAACATAATGTTTTCGTTAGTAACTTTATCTTGTTATGTGATATGTCAGTGTGTTATCTTCAGTAACTGTTGAATCATTCCAGATGCAAGCAGACGAAAGTAATACAAGCCCATGCTAGCTGACATTATTTAGAGCACTGTCAGAGCCAGATAAAATCTGAGACTCTTTTCTCAGTAAGCTGCAAATCACTAGGCTGACTAGGCTGTCAGATCAATGTGTTTTTTTCTAGAGACATACAATGAGATGACATTGTCCAGCTTTCTCTCCCACTGTTCTTTCTGTTATGCAAGGTACAGTACATGGGAGCACAAAAAAGGCAGAAGATTGATTCATTTTTCAAGCCCCGTAGTCATGTAAGTGGAGTTATACTGACATGGACAGAACAGAAAGCTAGTTTTAAATCTGTGATTACAAAAATTAAATTATATCAGCACATTCATGTTGATCTTGCATTGATGCTATGTAGTGTATATAACTTGCACATAGAGAAGTGTTGATGAGGCAAATGAAATTTGAAAGTTTTAACGTTTGTCTGCATCTTATCAGAATCAGAAACACTTTATTAATTCAAGAGAGGAAACTATGTTTGTTAAAGTGGCTCCAGCATAGAGAAATTCTTGTTATTTCAAACAAAAGAATAATAATATGTAGAAATATGTTTGTGTTATAGGATGTTGAAGAAGAAGAGACAGAGAACTGGATGCATGTAGAGGACATGGGCGCAGGATACAGGGAGGGAGATGGTGAGGATGAGTAAAGTATGGTACAGGTCACATAGGTGCTCGACTCCTGCTCTAGTGTATGGTAGTGTAGGGTTGTTTCTCTATATCTCACTTTCTTGGAAGTGTAACACAATTTCCTTTGATATGTTCTCACACTCCTTTCCCTGATCACAAACACTCTGCACTAACTGGGACTGACACCTTTGCTTTCAGCCACTTGTGATGGAGGCTCCTGGCCTTTTGGAGTGGCACAGTGAGAGCCCAGACCTTGACCTAGTACCGATGCTATTGAATGACCTCATTTAGCTGTTCACACCCATGACACTCTAAAAATATGGCTGAGCTTGTTTGAGGTTATTGCAAAGCAATTATTAAATTCAATGGTCCTCCAGCACTGTGAATGTTTAATGTCTGTGTTGAATAGAGACATAAAAGATTATAATTGTAGGTGTGATATTAGCTCAGGGACACTGTGTTTATCTACACCTGTGACTTAGATGAAGATCAGACCATATTTTGTGACTAATTAATGCAGAAAACCAGGACAATCCAAAAGTTTCACATACTTTTTATTGCCACTGTACCTCGTCTTTCCCCAGCTGAGCTCCACCCACGCTACAGCAGTGAAAAAGATAAGGACAAAAACTTAAACAGAAAAATCTCTGATGTGCTAAACAACTAAAGCTGTGTTCACATAGGACATAGTTATTACATAGCTTGGACAATACTGCAAATCTAATTGAGGATGTTTTTAGGCTCTTTAAGAATGATGTTGTATCAGTGGTAATCAATTTAAAGGCTCTATAACTTTGTCTTAATCTGGGAGAAGTAAACTAACTACTAAATATTTAAAACATAGTTTAGTATTATAGTACAAATCAGTAATGATTTTAGCCACAAAGCTTCTCTTATCCAGAACAATGATGCTGTTTCAGCTCATCATTCATATTTAATCACCGTAAACATAACAAAAGATTGGCTGCCACACATCTGAGGATGTTTACAGACCTTCTGTACCAAAATTCTGCAGTGAATGAAAATTTAATGGCCCAATGTTGCTGCATATGCTTTCCTCTCTTGGGTATTCATCATGGGTATTGATTTTGATGTGTTAATGCAAACTAGCTGTATTACACAACTCAATCACCTGGCAGATGCTTGGGCAATTGTGAGGAGATCAATATCAACTTTCCACAGGGGCCATTAAACAGTTTATTAATGTGTAAGGCAAAGCTGGGAAAGGGAATTATAAAACTTTAATAATTTTCTGTTGAACTGTACTGTGTCATGTCAGATTGCATGTAGACATATTTACACCTAGATAAATCTCTTTAAACCTCAAATCTAAGGACGTATCCTCAGAGAACGCTTTTATTTTGACTGGAAACATTTAAAGGAACATTCAATCTTTCTGTCTCCTCCCTTTCTTCACTGTTTCAGTAAGGCAGACTTACTGCAGCTGTGTCAGCAGTGAGGATATGACTTCAATATGTCACATGAAAAAGCTCACAAGAGAGTGGGCTTTGGTTTCTTTGACTGTTTTGTTCCTCATAGTCACAGTAAGCAAAAGCAGAAATTACATCTTAAAACACCAGTTAGCTTTTCATCAAATCAAAACACACATTTTCTGTGGCTGGTTTCTGACTACTCAGAGAGACCAGTGTGTATTTTAGTTTTAGACACTCTTTTTAAAGAGGTCCCTTAAATCACAAATTACCACAGGCTTTCCATGTCATTGATTTTCCCCACTAATTGCTGCTGAGCAAATGCAACCAAGACACAGCCTGCTGAAGAACTGCAATTTACAGGTAATCATTTCATTGGTCGTGGTTTTTGTGGCCCTCTGTTTCCACTCTAGGGAATATCTGGTGTTGCATAATTAAGGCTGCAATTGACTTAAATATGTGGAAGAACAACTTTATCTTCTTCAGCTGATGAGGAAGACTGTAAAACTTTTCTCATCCACCATGAAAGATGTTTTTTTTTTTAAATTTTAGGTCCTTTTTCCAATAAAACATGCAAACATGTATATACATTGTTTGCAAATGAGGAATGATTTATAGTTTTATTGCTGCCCCAAAAGATAAAATAGACAGGGTGATGTAATATTCTAATAATCTAAGTCTCATATTGACACAATATTCAAGATTATTGATGCTGCCTTGAAGCATATTTCCAGCTGTGACCTTCCACTCTCTGGTTAAATTGACACTGATGTTAAGCTTTCTTCACAAGGGTGAGAACATCAAGTGGTATGGAGTAAGGACTGAGACAGCAGCAGGAGAGAATTTGATTATTTTGTCTAAATTCTCCCTCAGGGTCAAGGGTTTAAAGGTTGTCCCTAAAGTGAAAAGTTCGTTTTTATACTGACCTCAGATCAAACCTTAAGGGTGAACTTACATGAATGTCACTTATATACGTAGCACTTTTCAAGCAGTCACAAAGTGCTTCTCACTTGGATACAAAAGGAAAGCATTTAAATAGATAACTAAAATCAGGCTTTTAAAACTTTTAAAATTCACATTTCTGTTCAAAGGAGTATGCTGCTTTTTCTAATGAAAATCTACAGAGTAGGTTTCTTGTTTAAATCAATAGCACTGTCTGCTTCTCTGCAAGGACAACTCACATTGGTGTCAAGATCAATGGCAGTTTAGAAACAAGATGTGTTTTTTTCATGCCCTGACTCACTTTTGAATGGATTGGTGCTGGCAGTTGTTTCCTTTGAAAAGGTCTGGGCTCTGTTGGACGCAAGTACTGGCCATTCAGCCTCTAATCTCATTTTATACAGATGGAGGAGTTTGATGTAAAACTTGCAGACTCTCTTCAGACAGAGTTGGTCTCTACTGGTCCGTCTAAAACGACACAATATCTATGATGAGATAATATGATATGATAACAATACCTATACTATGTAGATAAACATGCATATGTTGTTTAAAAAAAACTATTTCTAAGAGTTGTTCATTTTAGACTATTTAACTTATACCACTACTGGAAGAAGTTTCTATTCAGCAAGTTATGAAACATGCTGCTGTAAACATGTTACACAAGAAAGAAAAAACACATAGGCCACAGTTTATGTTGTCTCAAAGAGCTTCAAAGAAGATCTGGAGTCTTCTACTACATGTTCCCTCAGGCGTTACTGAGACACAGTGGCATGTTGTCGCATGAACAAATGCTTCATGTTCAGTGACTGATCTGCTGACTGAGTGTCCTCTGCCGCTTTTAACCCCTGTGTTTACATCTCTGCGCCTTTTCCTGTCAGTGTCAGTATTAGCCTGTGCTATTCTGTAAAAGTTTTATTGCACATTTTCACAGTGACACCACTGAAGTGAAAATGTGAAGTGGCTGCATCACCACAGCTGTCATACTTGTGTCACTCATTGCTTGTTTTTCTGCAAATGGTGTCCTCTAAATAAATTACTTCCTAAGTACTGAGTCTAACTCCACTTAAACCAGCACATATAAACGTTAGTACAAAAAAACTGAGACTGAGAATATCTCAAAGCATTAAGGGCTTCACTGTGTTGCTGTTAATCTTACTTCCTTGTTTTAATCAGTTCCTCTCAACTTTATAGCAGATAAGTAGTGTGTCAGTTTGAATTGGTTTTATCCTGTGATTTATCCTGTCTCTACTAGAGTCATTCATTCGTCTCAGTCAGGACAGAGGAGATATTGTGCACATCCTCTTGATGGATTTTGCAGACCCGAGCCTGGGGGACGGGGGCAAGTGACTCTGGGTTACTATGACACGACATCAAACACCACTCAGGAAGCCAAAGACAAGTGATGAGGGGAAGCAGGACAGCTGACCATGTTGCTGTCCTCTTAGTGTCAGGATTTAGTGAATAAAACTGGAGTCCGAAGCATGTTTTTTCACAATGATTTCCCAAGATGCACTGCTGCACCTGCCTTGCCACATTTATCAGCGTCACACAAAGAGATCATATCGGCTCTTTGGATTTTCTTCTGCCTCTAAGTGAAGGAAGCAGCTTCTCTTTGAAGACCAAAATCTCTTTATCTTCCCAATTTTGTCCTGTCAGCTGATCATGACAGTTTGAGGTAAATGCTCACTGTGATGAAACAAGCTATCAAACTGAAGCTGTCAGCGTTCTTCCTAAACACTTAATTAAGTCCAGTTTTGTCCCTCACCATGCATTGATAAAATAAAAGAAGTAAGCAGCCTGCTCTTGTATGTAACACTTTTTTTAAACCATGAAGAAAAAAATCAATCTAGCCATCCAGCTAGCTATTCATCACTCCATCCATTAATTAATCATTGTATCAGTAGGCATTGTCTAACAGTACTTGGCTGTGTGTTTCATTGATGTATAAACTCTCTCTTGCACTTTAGGTGTGTTAATGAATATATAATGAGATTGTGCCTCAGTTAAGTTGTGTGTCCTTTTTGAGTAAGAATTCCACTATGTTAAAAACATTAAGTAATGATTAACATAGATTCGTAAATGATCAATGATAAACTTTGACCTATGATGAACACATACGTATGTATCACATACATATCAGCTGTAAATGTTATGGCAGGAACCGAAATGCCACAGATTATCTCACCTTATTTTTTAATCCACCACTTTTTAGAAGAACACAGCCTCAGGAATCCAGCACCAAGTTTTTATTTTCTACTGTAGTCGCAATGGCTTCTGGGAAGGAAAGCAGTGAACTCGACACTTTTGCGTTTGATGTAAGTACAATGACTTATCCATGTGCAGGCATCTTTAGGTATTCTTTCTAAACACTGCCAGAATCCCTGGGCACCTGTGAGCATTCAGAAAAATACACTGCTTTCTATTTCACAAAGGCTGCACCACACTAAGTTCTGATTCTTCCTGGTTCACAGCAGTCCAATGTTTAGACAAGTGGGAGTAATTTAAGTTCAAAGTTTCTGAAAGTTGTGCAACTTCCACATTCACGCACAGGCTTATTCTTAAATGTTTATGCTTTAGAGTTTCCCACATTTGCAGCACTCAGAGAAACACAATGACAGAGATGTCCAGCCACTGTCAAAGGTGTGGATCTACGTGAAATGTCTCTGTTTCAAAATTTAAAATGATTTTAATCATTCAGTGATAAATACATGAACTGTTTATGTTTACTAGCCCTGAAAAATAATCTGTGAACAAGTTATAATGTTGGCACGTCTCTGGGTGAGCCTCTCTTATGTATTTGTTCATGTCTGTTTTTTGCATGGCACAGCAGATGGGTCAACAAGTCAATGATCAACCCAGAGAAGATGGTAAGAGCAGCATTGGGGCAGAGAACAACACAAATAGACCAGTCTATTGTGTGACGGATGTCCCCCCCTGGTACCTTTGTATTATTCTGGCCTTCCAGGTTGGTGTAACCCTACCACTGCTGAATTTAGCATTCAAATTTATTTTGAACTTTGACACAATAACTTATCAATTTCCTGAAATCAAGTATAACTCTCCTCAGAGCATGTTAACATAATTATCAGGTAGCTCCAAGCGAAATCTAAATCCATCCCCTCATTGCCTTGTGTCAATCCAGTATAGTACTAGAAAAGTCAGCCATACTAAACTAACTATACTAAATGTGTGTGTTATTTGTGGAGGTGTCATTTCATCACCGTCATTGCTGTGCCTGTCCTCTGCAGCATTACCTGACAGCATTTGGTGGGATCATCGCCATCCCTCTCATTCTCTCAGAGGGGCTGTGTCTGCAGCACGACGGCCTGACCCAGGGTCGCCTCATTAACACAATTTTCTTTGTCTGTGGCCTGTCCACCCTGCTGCAGGTCACCTTCGGTATCAGGTAAGAGCAATGTTGCTAGTTCATTTCAACATTAACTGTCCTGTAGAGATATATTAACAAGATTGTTGATATAATATATTGATTAATATATTGCTTTTCATACAAATTTGGACTCTTACTGTTTAATTGTATCATTTGTGGAAACAACCAAACATATTTGTATTAACAGTGAACAGTGAGGTAAATTACTGTATTTAATGTGAATTAGTTTTTTTATTATTAGTTTTATAATTTGTTTTTCTTAGCTCCTTTTAGTTCATTATTTAGGTATAATTAATGTGACTTTACTGTTTGGTTCAGTCTCACCAGTCTTAGCCAGTTTTCAGCAACAACAGGAGACATTACTCGCTGGTTGAGAAATTCAAAATAGCAGACGGCGACCCAGATATTTTTCCTCACAGAAAGTGACCAAAACGCTGAGCTCACTCCATGTCTGTGCAAAGAGGCAGGTGTTTGCTAACATGTTAGCCGCTCTATGAGGTGATGCATGAGGGAAGAGTGCTTGTTTGGAAATGGCTTTTAACCTTTTTGGCTTTTGGCTTTAAACTTAAAACTTCAATGTGTTTAATTTGAACTGTGAACTGCAAGATCCTTTTATATTTAATAAAATAACTGTCTTAACTTAAATAACTTAGTCTTAACATAAAATAACTTAATCTTTCATTGGACACTGTAGCTAAGGTATTTTACAGTTCTAAAAATGTAATTCTACTGTTTATTTATTTATTTTTTTTAAAGAAAATGTAAAATCGATACTAATATTCCCACAAACTGCAGCTGTATATGCTGCTTATTGGTAATTAGCAAATGTTAGCATGCTAAAATAAGATAAAAATGTTTACATTATATCTGCTAAATATCAGCATATTAGCTTTGTCATTAGAAACATGTTAGCATGCTGACATTAGCATTTCATTCAAAGTACTTATAACAGAGTCTCAAAGTTAAGTTAAGTTAAGTTAAGTTATTGGACATGTAGCTTTGGCTAATTGCAAAAAACAGATTCAAGACAAATGAAAACAAAAATGTCCATCAAATCCAATCTCATTTCTCAATAATTGATTGATCTGATGGTTTATTTCACACTCTGTAGGCTTCCCATCCTCCAGGGGAGTACATTCGCCTTGGTGACACCTACCATGGCCATGTTGTCCATGCCAGAATGGAAGTGTCCAGCTTGGACTCAGAACGCCAGCCTGGTCAACACCTCCTCACCTGTCTTCATGGATGTGTGGCAGACACGCCTCAGAGCAGTGAGCCACAACAAACACATTGTCTTCACAGCTCAGGATAAAAGCAAGCCAACAAAGACCTCTGTAGTGCTCATGATTAATTCAATGATCTCACAGTGTTTTTCCGCTCTAGGAAGTAACCAGTCATTGTTTTGTGTTATATTTGTTTGTCGTTTATCACTCTGTGAAAGAGAAAGAGTGCAGATGTACGTGCTAATGGTCTCTGTTATTATGTTCCTGTCCACAGCTGCAGGGCTCTATCATGATAGCCTCTGTCCTCCAGATCCTGCTCGGTTTTTCTGGCCTCATTGGCTTCCTCATGCGATTCATTGGCCCATTAACCATTGCCCCGACAGTCTCTCTCATAGGCATGTCACTGTATGATGCAGCTGGAGCCAAGGCTGGGAGCCACTGGGGCATCGCTGCTATGTATGTAACCATTTGGAAAAGGAATGTTTTTACTGTACGAACAGTTTGGCTGCAGATTTACCTCTGATTCTTTTGTCAGTCAAAATTACATTACAACCTAAGTTCTGCCTGATGATGCTAAAGTCGGCAGCCAAACTGCTTTTGAAATTTAGATATGAATAGCCAGACTTTCTGGCAGTGGATATAGTGGCCATTTTCAAGCAGAAGATCAGTCTCTAATTTGCATCATCATGACAATGACAGTTTTTCTCACACATGCAGGACCACTATGCTGATCATCCTGTTCTCCCAGTATCTTCGATTCATTCCAGTCCCCGTCCCTGTGTACAGCAAAGTCAAGAAATTGCACACCTCAAAGTTCTTCATCTTCCAGATAATGCCTGTAATTCCTTTGGAAAGTCATCACTACATTGGGTTACACTCATACTATGAGATAGCAGTGAAACAAATGACTTGTACTAGTTTGCACCATAATCATTTCAGCTATTAATCGCAAGATGTGTATAAATTGTTTAAACCCATTTGTGGTATTTTATGGTTACATGAAGACACTGACACTGCTACTGTTGTTTCATACATTGGTAAGATTCTACTGGGCATTGCAGTCTCATGGTTAATCTGCTACCTCCTCACCATCTATGATGTCCTACCACCTGATCCATCTAAATATGGCTACAGGGCCCGAACTGATGTAATGAAAAATGCAGTGAACGATGCCTCCTGGTTCACATTACCTTATCCTGGTAAGTTCACAAGAAGACACAACACCGTTGAAAGGTGTTTTTGCAGCCTGTTCAATAATTTCCAGTTTAACTCCTCATTCAGGCCAGTGGGGTGTTCCAACTGTGAACCTGGCAGGTGTGCTTGGTATTATGGCTGGAATAATATGCTCCATTGCGGAGTCTGTGGGCGACTACCATGCATGTGCCAGGCTGTCAGGGGCACCTCCTCCCCCGAAGCACGCCATCAGTCGGGGCATTGGAGTTGAAGGGCTGGGCTCTTTGTTAGCAGGGGCTTTTGGCACAGGCAATGGCACCACCTCATTTAGTGAGAATGTGGCAGCCCTCGGCATCACCCGGGTAAGGCACACAAAATGGTACTGACTGCAAACACAGTCCAAGTCAAGAGTTTATCATTCAAAACAAGCAAATATAAATTTTACAATATACTTTTCTCACATTTCAAATGAGCTGTATGATCTATAATGTGGCGTTTGTGTGACAACAGGTAGGCAGTCGAACTGTGATTCTCCTAAGTGGTGTTTTCATGATTTTGATGGGGATGCTGGGTAAATTTGGAGCCATTTTTACAACGATCCCTGCCCCTGTGATTGGAGGGATGTTCCTGGTCATGTTTGGAGTCATAACCGCTGCTGGGATTTCTAATCTACAGGTAGACAATGGAGTGATTTAAAAAAAAAAAAAAAAAAAATTCTGTTTTGCTAATAGTAGTGTTTTGCTGACATATCTCATTTTATAGTCCACAGACATGCATTCTTCCAGAAATATTTTTGTTTTTGGTTTCTCCATGTTTTCTGCACTCGCCATTCCAAACTGGATCGGGAAGAATCCAGATTTTGTGAACACAGGTATGATCGACAAGAATATGTTGATTATATTTCACCAGCTTTCACCTCGACTATTATTAACTGACACAAAACTATTCTGCCATTTTAAAAAAAAACTCAGTCTCAGTCTCATGATGTTGTGACTGTATTGCACTTATACTTTTTTCGTCTTCGGTGTGGGACTCAGGTGTGAAGGAGGTGGACCAAGTGTTGCATGTATTGCTGACTACCCATATGTTTATTGGAGGGTTCCTTGGCTTCCTCCTTGATAACACAGCTCCTGGTAAGCAGAAGTGAAAGGTTGTGGTTGAATCAAATTGCATCCAATATACAGTAAAATGTGTTGACCTTTCTGATCTCATTTAGGGACTAAACGTGAGCGTGGCCTCTCAACCTGGAACAAGGTGGATCCTGAAGATTCTGACATTGTGGAGACAGAGGATGTGTACGACCTCCCCTTTGGCATCACCTCTTTCCTCTCATCCCGTTCTTGGGCTCGCTACATCCCTTTCTGCCCATGGAGGGATCACAAATCTCAGCACAAGCCTGAGGACAACAACATGTTACAGAGTCAGGAAAGTGACCATAGTCCAGGGGTCATTGATGAATTTGTTCTGTAAGGCCTGAACTAGAGCTAGTTTAATAAAATAATAGGATAACTGGTACTTTCTTATATTTCTATAGCCACAGAAATCTATTATTCTATTGCAGCACTTTTTATGATGTTACAGCCCAAGTTGAATAGCAAAACCTTCAAAGCAAAATTCAGCCTATCGCTCTAATATTACAGTAAAGATATCTATTTCTCTGTCCTACAGCACATGTAGCAGAACTACCTTCAGTGTTTTAATGTGGCATCCATATTTTGTGTGCGAGACTGTCTACACTAAAAGAGAAATAAAAATATCTGAACTGTGGCTCCCACCTTCTGTCGACACCAATTAAAAGAGAAATACTAAACAATCAAAGTGTTTCTATGTTCTTCCATTACTCAGAACTCTTACAATAACTCACAGCCGGTCACACACCAGAGACAGAGAACCAGAATAATGTGCTCTTCATTCTCCTCTTTCAAAGGAAATTAAATTTAGCCTGTGGGTAAATTTATTATCACACAGCCCTATCTCCACACGCATCCAGACAGCTGCTTAAAAACCCACAGCAGCAACCCTCCAGCTGTTACCATGTTTCCTTTTGTAAAAGCAAACAAGAGCTAACGCATCTCCCCAATCTTTCTCTTTGCCTTCATCTCTTTCTCTCTGTGTTCATTTCCTCTGTCTGACCACCTGTGACAGGCAGGTGGGATGTGGTGGTTTAATGCTTCGATCTGCGGAGCCATCAGTTTTCCCTGAAGCCCATTGTGACCGCTAGTCAACGGCTGGTTGCACTCTCCAATGTTATGTCTGTATGTATCTAATGTTATTTTGGGATGATACAATGGGGTGCTGAGTGTACGTTTTATTAATTTTCCATCTTTTTTTGTACTGCACTGTGAATACTATATTTTATATATATATATAGATGGTGAATACCATCTATCATGCTGTTTAAGCAATCTGCATCTCAATATAAAATTATCGTGATCATGACTCCATATTACCAACGCCACACTTATATTTATTTCTGCCCATGAGGAACTGCCTTTATTTCCTTTTTCAACTCTACATTACATCACACTGTTGTCCCAGCTTTCACTTCATGAGATCTATTGTAAGCGCTTGAAAGCTTTCAACTGCCAAGTTTATCTGCCTGACATAAATATGATTGCAAACAGATTTAAGAAAAACAGGGCGAGAGGCAAACAGAAAAAATGACATGAGATAAAGAGAGAGAGATATTGTGTATTCATGACCAGTAGATGAGCCCATAATACAGACAAATGTGGTCTACACAGCCCTGCTGATTTTTTCATTCAAACACAAATAGAGTAAATAAAAAATATCCAATAAATGCACACATACAGAATCAAATATATTCAAACTGATATAATTTACTGTACCCACATTCATTAATAAGACAGATTTTTATTTGAGAGCTGCATTCTGCATGGATATGTACTGTAGTGCCCTCACATTTCCTCCCAGCCCGGGCCTAGAATATTAACTGCTGTTTTCTTGCTCCTCAAAATTTATTTAAACATCACAAGAGAAAAATCTGCTGCAGATTTTAATTCAAAGATGAATTTTTAGGGCACATTTATGTTTCTACTCAGTACAAGGTGCTGGTAACAGCAGGAAACTTGCAATATTAACAATGTTAGATTATTTGTTATGGTTATTTTGCTGGGCCATAAGAAACACATTTGTTCATTTCCTGAGCTCAGTGGCAGATATGATACCTTAGTGTTCAGAAATATTAAATAAGCACACTGAGTTGAATCTGCCACTGGATTACATTTGAAGTGATGCATCAGTTACCAGTGCTTGTCCTCATTTTTCATCACAGTAATACTGTAATTCTCTGTTAATCCTTCTTGAAAGGGACAAGCTAGCAACTATATTTAATTATAATGATTTAATTGTTTGGATGTTGCTTAAGTAATATCACAGAGACATGACTGATGTGCCACTGTCCTCACCTTAAACCCAAGCATGAGCCACACATAATGACTCCCTCGTCTGTGCGTGTGTGTCAATCATATGAAAATGTGGTAGATTTCTCTCCACTTGTTAGTTTAAGTACATTTTATTAAAGGAAGGTACCATTTGCTTTTGAATAAACCAGATCTGTATAAAATAAAAATGCTAAATCATGCTATTAAGCACTGAGAAAATTGTTGATTTATTCCAAAGTCAAATATAATTCTGGTAAAGCTTCATTGTCAAAGACCTTTTACTCCATCAGGAATTGACTGCAATGACAGAAATGTGTATACAGAAAAACACACATGTAAATGACTGAGCATAGCAGCTTGTAACTGATAAAAGTAGTCTGCAATGGGAGCACAGCTGGATGCTGAGAAATAGCCTGAAATATTCATAATGCTGCAGTCTCTCTTTATTCATAATGATTTCTCTCTGTTTCCTTTACCCTGACATCAAATCCTCACATACAGTACCTCCCTCCTTTCCTCTCTTTCTCATCATCTCACACTGCCTCTCTGTACTGATCCACTGGAACAGAAACCAGAGAAATCAGGGTCCATGCAAGACCTCTGGCAGTAAGTTTGCTCTCCAAACTTTTCATTCTCAGCACAACCCAACCAGCAGAGATCTTAAGCATTTTCCCTGGTTGGATAGATAATTCTCTCCCACCCTGAGACCTGCCCCTGCCTCATCACAGTGGGGTCCCATTGGTGTTCATTAATAAAGCCAGACAAGAAATGAAGACAGCTTACTTTAAGGAACAGCTCATCCCAAAATGAAAGCTCTTATCTTATTTGCTGTGCTCATTAGTAGTCTCCACTGTCTCCACTGTCCACCGCATTCATTCAAGTGGAGTTCTCTAATTCGTGATTTTAGGCCACAATGCATGTCAGAAATGGGACATTATGCTTGTAAGGAAGGTTTAGTACTCATCTCACAAAATGCAACAATAAAGAAAAACACATCAGACATCAGGTCTGGCAAAAAATTTCAGAACAAACCACAACGGGCAGTGTAGTACTGCAGCATCTATTATTACAACCTCTGTAAACCATCAATGCATAAGGCAATACTCAAATAATTTAGTGGTCATTTACAGGAGTTACCTCCTGGAGAACATGAGCTACCCCTCCCTGCCTTCAGCTGCCCTGCATCAGGCCTGGTCAAACTTTCTTGCTTCCATTAAAAGTGCTCTGGACACGTCCAGTTGGTAGACCTAGAACATGCTGGAGAGACTGTACATCTCACTGTAACCTGCGCATCCCTAGGAAGTAGACCTCAGCAAGTTTCTTCCTTCATCTGGTCTCTGACTTTTCAGGAACTCCTGAATGGTTGTCCATCTCCAACAAGTTACAGCATAATGGGGGAAAACTGACTCAGAGACATCGATAGTAAAATAATGATAATAATGTACTGGCACTCACACTGCCTGAGAGTCTGACCATGCTCCTTTTATTCCCGCAACACACACCAGAAGCAGAAACTTAAATAGCATCATAAACCACAAAGAAAAAGGGAAGCTTCTGTGTTCACTGTAGATACAATGACACAGACTGTGCTTTCTCCATTTCTTCATAGTTTTTTTCATCTGCAGACTAAAATGGTATTATTTCCTAACCCCAGACTAACCCCAGACTAAAGTGATGTATATTTTTATTGAATATGTTGTGTTCTCTGCATTCTTTTTTGGTGAAGTCATTTGGACTGACTAATGGTACCTGCTTTTTTCCTTTCTTTATAAGGTGTCAAAAGATGGTTGGGCCACAAAATGACTGCTCTTTACTAGTGGTTCTAGTGGATCCACAGAGAATTTGTTGAATTGAATAAAAATGGCTTTAAAGAGACAAAGAATGAAGATTTGAACTTTAGCCTTTTTTTGGGGAGGCTTTTCACACAACAGAAAGTATGTAGGAGAAAAGCATTTTATTACTTATTCTGTTATTTGTTCTTATGAATACACATTCATATTCATATTTTAGGCTTTTGTTTCAAATATCTTCTGACAAAAGATGTTGTAATGTCTAATTCTTCACTTACAGGATATAAACAACAAGAGTGAAACTGTATTTCATATGGGGGTAATGTGATGCCAAGCAGTTACGCATCATTACAGTGAAAGTTAAGTACTGAGACAAAAGCCACAGGACTTCTTGTAAGGTTCTGGAAACCAGTCCAAACCAGTCCAGGACCTTAAAAGAAGTCCAGATACCTTTGACTCAGCACTTAAGACCATGATGACCTGGATGACTGTGAACCTACACAGACACATTACAGTGAACTTTTTCTGAAACGTAAGTTCAGGAGAGGAAAATCTTTTATTTAAACAAAACTTTTTGAAAAATGTAAAAAGACATTTTGTTTCTGCAGTGACTAGGATGTCTCTGCAGACATGATTAACTGCTGCTTATATGAGGGAAGCTTCTTGTGAAATATGGGGAAGTTCCTTTAAAAGGCTGAATGCTTTGCAAAAAAGCTCACAAGTTATTTGAGTTAACAACTGAAAAGTAACATCCTCTTTACCAGGAAATAGATTGAATAGATCTGTCTGTGAATATGGTGTTGGCCAGCATTTTACTGTTTGTTTCAGGTGAGCTGATTGTTCAATTATTTGATTTAGACTTTTACAATCTGAACCTCTTTTAAACTAAAAAAGTAGACATGGCAATTTTTAACTGTTGATGTTGAAGTGAAAAATATTGTATATAGAAAATGTTTACAGTACAGGAAAAAGTTCAGCGTGACACATAATGCTGAACATTTTCTTCATGTTGACTTTTCTCACACATCAATAATCATGAGATTTAATTTACAGGTGCTCAGGCTCTTTGTTCTAAAACACACTTGTTCATTACCATGCCACTCAAGATGGAGGCACTGAGTGGATCCTGCTTGCAAATCCCATGCAGCTTTGGAGTTAAATCAGGAGAGGATTTCAGCACCACAAGAGTTACCTTTGGAGTGTGGCTTAAAAATAACATCCAATTTAAACGATATCCAAAGAATGTGGTCTTCAACAGTAGCAGGACAGATAACCCATATCCAATGAGCATTATTGGAAACCTAGCTCAGAAAAACTGCACCACTCTGTTTTACAATATAACCATGGGTAACACAAACAACTACTTCTTCAGGATTGAGAACTGGCCATTCAGGGCAACAGCTATTTGCCAGTCTCTTCAAATAAATGTTAATGGTAAGTTTTACTTTTATCAATTCATTTCTAATACTGTTGATGTGGCTTTAACCAAGACAACAAACTCAGTGACCTGTTTAATGTTGGGTAATCAACAGTAACAGTTGCAATTATATTTTAGTTTGAATGCCCCAACTGAAACTGCTAAGATGCACTCATTTTAACACTTTATTAGCAACACCATCTTAATAATGGGTGGGATAATATATCATATTGTCACATGTTCAGGCTTTTTTATTCCTTCACATTTACTACAGTTGAAGATTTATGAACTTCTACATGAATTTGAGACAGGTTTTAATGTCCAGGAAAAAGTTCCACATATATGAAATGCTTTTGTTCCAACTTTACAATAAATCAAATCAAATTTGCAGATGTTGAGCACTGATACAAACCGTCATGTACTTTGCTCTTGTATGTACAGATTCTCTGAGTCCCACAATTGATGTGTCAGGTAATTTAAGGGAGAAGGAGTCTGTGACTGTAACCTGCTCAGCTTTCACCCCCTGTCCGCACTTTCCCCCAAAACTCACCTGGAACCTCCAAAAAGACCCTCACAGCAAAATAGAGAAAAATGCAGACCAAAGCTTTACAACTAAAATCCAGGCGACCATCACTCTGTCAGACAAAGAGGATGGATCCAAGATAACCTGTTCTGCCACATATCCTGTGAATGAAGGAAGACATGTCAAGACAGCTGAGAAAAAAATGACTCTCAGTGTTTCATGTAAGCCAGCCAGTTTGTTTCTTGCTTTCCAATTTTTTTTTCAGCACACATGGATCCATGAGCTCCTCTTCTATCTTTCTATCTTTCCCTAGATGCCCCTAAAGACACCTCAGCATCCATTAGTCCATCAGCTTCAGTGTCAGCAGGTAGCTGGGTGAACCTGACCTGCTCCAGCAGAGCCATGCCCCCCGTCAGCCGCTTCACCTGGTTCAAGCAGAGCACAGATGGACCCATGAATGTATCTGAAGGAGACTTTTACAGTTTCAAAGCCACATATGGAGGAGTTTATTACTGTGTGGCCACCAATGGTGTTGGTTATCAGAACTCATTAAAGATCCATCTGTCTATTGGAGGTAAAGTCTTCCTCTAACTTATATCTGCTCTTTTTTTTTCTTCTCTGTGATATGTCTTACTCTTTTATTTGCTTGTTTGCATGTGAAATTGTGCCACTGTAATTAAGTTGAACTTCAGTAATATTCAGTGTGTCACATGTCCACATTACATAGTGTCTTGTCACCTGGTGTTTTACATTGGTCATGTTCTTCTTTTAGGAGAGTCTCTACAATGGGGAGCAGTTCTTGGTGGAATCGTTGGAGTCGTTGTTCTCATCTGCTTGATTGTCTTTCTTTGGTAAATATTATAAATCAAAACTGACTTGACTTGACTCAGTTACTGTCACTGACATTTAAGCTGCACGTCCAATGATATCTGTTGCCCCATCAGTCTTGACACTTTACCCTCACATTGAATGTTTAATCTAATATTTAATCTTCCAGGCATTTGAAGTCAGCACGACCAAGTTCACAACAGGTAGGAAAATAATAAACATCCCTGTTCAGTGATTAATTGCGTGTTTTGATTGTTTTCCATCTGCCCACTTTGTCTAATTAAAATTAATAGTGAGGGATCCAGCAGGTTTACCTCACAATATTTCCTGTATGATTTATTTCTTATAGAATCCAACAGGTGAAGATCTGGTTGTTGAAGAGTCAGATAGTAAAACAGAAGAAGGAAGCATCCATTATGGAGAGATTTACTTCACTAAGCTGAAACCTGAAGCATCCTCAAACTCCCTGCCTGACAGTTTTCACCAAGAGAATACAGTGTATGCACAGGTCAAAGTGTCCAAGAGAGTAAACAGCCCCACTGCTGGCAGCTCAGAGGAGCTTCAGTAACCTGGGACTTACTTCAACCCTGTCTATCTAATTCATTTTAAAAGCCTTAAACTCCTTCATATCCTGAAAACGACTTGTCTTTAACAATACACTTGTGTTTAAATACTATAAGTTTAAAAAAAAGAAAAAAAAAGAAGAAGCTTTGTTTCGGTGTAGCTTTTATCTAAAATGTCTTTAGGGTCAGCATCTTTCCAGGATTTCCCTGTTAGTTTTTCTTTTTGTTTTTTCACACCACTTAAGTGACAGAGGGTAATGCTGTAATTGCCAGTAGGGCTCTATGAATCCAATGCTCTCTCTCTCTATGAATAAATACAGACAATAGGAGAAGCTTGCTTTCATTGTTTTACTCATTGGCATAGTATCATCACTTTCGTATCAGATATGTGAAAATACATCTATTTAATCATCCTAATAGACGTCAGTAGCCTGGCTTTACAGGCCAATTTCCAGCTGGGGAAACCAGAGGAACTTACAAGGAAGAAAATAGACAGTATAAACAAGAAACAGTCTACACTGAGGTATATTCATGAATTTCAAACAAACACATTTTCCTCACATCTATGAATAATTGAAATTTTTTAATTTTTAGTACAAGTCATGATTTCAAAATATGGTTTAATCTGTCTTTCATAAACACCGGTGAGGTATGTGAGTGTTTTGAAAATCTACATTGAAGGGTTAACCATTGAAGGGTTAACCATTGAAGGGTTTTTTCACCATAACAATTTGTCTTTATATTTATTCATTGTTGTGTAATAAAAAGAACCTTTTAAATAACTTCTAAAAGTTTCTTTTCTTTCATATTTATTGTAGCTCTAGTACATCCTAAATGCTACTCAACTCCAACTGTGCAGCTCTTGTGGGATAAAGAAAAGGAAGATCATAGTTTGCTGCTTTACTTCAACATTGAATCTAATACAGCTGCAGCAGTTTTCCAAACTAAACGCTACTGAGTGGAAGAAGGAAGTCATGTTCAAAGCTTCCTGGCTTGCAGCTGGACTTAAAGGTTTTAGTTGATGTGATTTAGTAATGTCCATGGCACAGGTTGAATGGTTTGGGCTCTCAGCTCATTGTTGATGCAGCAGCATCACCTGCTGTCCAAACCAACAAACTACCAGCTGCGGTCAAATCGAAAGAACATAATCAGCCAGAGACCACCATGCTGACTAAAAAAAATTTATTGGTTATTTGATTATTTATTTAATAGAGACAGGAAATTTTCACATAATTATACAAGGTGTGAAACTGATGTATTGCACAGAATTTATAGAAAATATAGAGAATTTTATAGCTGCTGCTAATTTCCAACTCCTGTCCTTTTGATTGAGATATATATAAGACATTAACGTAACTTTTCACTACAACATCAAGTAGTAAAGTCAACTTATATTTTTGGTGCAAATCTGCACAATATATGAGGTACTTTACTACTACTACCACTAGTTTAATCTTGAAATTCAATTTGGGTTTTCATTTGCTATATTTGCATTCATTTGATTATTTACAATAATTAATACATACTTTTTTTTTTTTTTTTTTTGAAAATACTGATTTCTGGAGATAAAACAACTTTGCTGAATGAATGTCAGGGACCACCTACAATGCCTTCACATGCCACCAGGGGGCTTCAGACCACCAAAATTCATACTGTATGGTCCTGGCAGAGGTCTTTTTTTCTACTGTGCTTAGGTTAAATATTAAGTAGTTTTTCCCTAATCATGAGAAATAATATCTGTACATAGTAAATTTTTTTATTCATGTATTATTCCTTGAAACTAAATGACATGAACGTAGGCCCATGTTTTTTCACATCTTTGAAATTCTGTGAACACGCTCATCCTTTACGTCTATTTCTTGACAGTCATACCCTCCTGTCTTGCTTTCCATCAATCAAATTACTGTTGCTACTGTGGCTTTGTTGTCATTGTTACTTGGAACCTACAGGAAAGTTTTTTCTTGGATTTACTCATAGGTTTCTTTATCCTATGCAATTGAGTTAACTTCTTTTATAAGGATAATTTCACAAGGATCAAGCAACATCAACAGTCAGAATGAATGCACTGATAACTCTAAAAGAACCAGGAAGAACTTATTATATGCCAACACGACAGCCGTTGTTACAAACGTTGACATCAAGTGCAGGGTCTCAACACACTTAACACTGATGGCAGCTACAGGTGACAGTTCGGAGGGTCATGGGTTTGTGAAAGTCTGTGGGTCCATGTTCACTACTGAAGGTCAGAGGTTAATGAGCCAATCATTCTTTGTACACAGCTGGACAGTGGAGACTCTCTTAACATGCTGACAACAGAGAGATAGCATATAGTAACACCTAGTGCATTTGATGTGTCTTTGATGAAGGCACTCATTATCCATATCACCTGTAGTGGAGCAATTCAGTAACAATAGCAAAAACTAGCAAAAATGACATGCATCCTGATGCACAATTCATTACATGTATAGGTTCCTGGCCAAAGTTGTCTATTAATTAACCACGTCCTATAATCTCTAATGTCTTTATTCATTATATTCTCCACGTCCATGTTTCTGGGTATAAAGCTGAACATTCAATTAAAGACCCCTGAGTTTGACTGCAGAGTAGAGGTGGTGGTAGTTAAAAAGATGGCATTTAGGCTCTGAAGTGCACGTGAGCGTGGGGATATTTGACCCAAAAGGCCACGTGCCACCTGATCCCAGTCTGTTCCAGCAAACAAACACTGAAAAATGTTTTTTTTTTGTCCTTGACAAATAATGGACCCCTCTTTTAGAATTCACATTTAGTTTAATGCCACAGTTTAATGAGTGGACGCTTTTGAAGAAACGTTGTTTCTCTCTCTGCACAGGAGTCTATTTAGTGTGTTTTGAAAATCATTGCCAATGTGTGTCGGTCAACATCCAAGGGTGAAGTCATGGACTTTAGGGGTGTTGACGTCATACACCATGAACACCACCAAATCTCCAAATACAAGTCATTTAATCGACGAAAACGTGTGAGTTGATCAGTTTCTGTTAACGATATGCTCACACTTCTTGTTACCTCGCTGTCAGGCACTGTCAATTTCTTTACCGTTAGATTTCTGCCCCTAAAGTCATCCGTGTATTTTCGGTGGCAAACAAACAACTCCACGATGCGGCATTTCAAACACTTGGTAAACGTCGCCGCACGATTGAACTCTGCTTCTTGGTGCGTAATTATTTTGCAATTGCGTAATTATTGTCTCACAATTTCCAATTTGAATATATTCGTAAAAAATACAAAATTGATCTAGTTACTAAAACACCTTTAAGTATCGCTTCTATTTAAAAAAGAAATTCGCTTTGAATCAAAATGTACTGCAGTAACAGGTTGGGAAAAAATATATAGCACAATTGTTGTTTATGCCACACAAATTGACTCCTCTATTATCTAGGCAGTGCGCAATTTTAAAACGTCCGACTTTGTTTACCATTTTTTGAGTTGAACATGTGTTCCCAGCTCGTAATGGAGGAGTTTCCCAAGGCACTTAAATGCACCACAGCTGACGCACTACAAATCCGGAGCAGGGCGGAATGAACCAGCTTCGTCAAGCAGCAGCGGAAACCCTCACACCACATGCAACACGGAAAACATCTTCATGATAAAAGACAATGAATACTTGAAGTTACACCTGGAAATATTGTATTTGAGAGACGCCAGATTTTAACCTGTCGATGAAATGCGTATAGCGAATAGTTTTAAAAAAAAAAAGTCATTTGTTGATTTAGCATTTCGGTGAGTTGTATC
>CM076652.1:0-23288 GCA_038496675.1 Rachycentron canadum
ATATATATATATATACACACACACACACATACATACATATATATATATACACACACACACACACACACACAAGGTGATCACACAGGCAGGAAGGCAGACAAAAACCAGGAAGTGAAGACACCTAAGAGTGGGAGCTCGATGTGACAATTATACCATATAGATTTCTGCTGACATCTCAGTTCAGTTAAAAATGTCACAGGTGGTTTATATGGCCAAGCATCTCTCTCATCCCTGTATGCCTCTGTCTCTTTGCTATCTTGGTGTAAACAGATCACCTTATCTAACACCCAGTGTCTGCTCCCTGTCCTTCAATCCACTGTATCTTTCATGATGGATGACAAATGTTTATGCACTTATGGTCCTAGTCACCATTCAGGTTTCCAGTCTATTAGCCAACAGCCAGTTTCCCAGTTTATTAGCCAACAGCCAGTTTCCTAGTTTGCTAGCCTCCAGTCTGCACTCCATTAACTAGCTACTAGTTTCAAGCCAGCGCTTCAGAAAACTAGCCTTTGGCCCTAGCCTCTATAGTGTATTTTTGTATTTTGCAGTGTCAGCCGGCAACTGGAATTGACTGCTGGAATGGTCCCCACTTCTAAAGCTTCCTTCCCTCTTGATCTGTGTTTGTCCCCGGTTGTCCTCTGACTGTGTGTGTGTGTGTGTGTATGTGCGGGTTGGGCGTGGTTGAATCCCTTCCTCCCCTCTCCCAGGCCACCTGAACACCTGCTGATGATTCTGCTGATTGAAGCCTCCCTGTGCAGTACAACAACATAGTTCTGCTCTCCAGTCTTCATCAGTTCATTGTTTCACCACATGTGGTAATTCTCCAGCTCCTGTCTGATCATTCTCGTGCTAGTTTGCCTGCTAGATCTCTGCCTTACCTGTTGTTTCCTGTGCTCCAGATTCACCAGTTCTACCTATTCTGTTTCCTGCATTGCCCAGCCTTAGTTTTGTTCGTGTATTTAGTTCGTCTAGTTCCAGTGTTGTCAACCACCTTCCAGCTTCAAAATTTGCCCAGTGCCTTGAATGTACGCCAGAAGCCAAACGGTAGGCTCTCCAGATCCCCCACTACAACCCGGACGGATTCCTGGACACCACCAAATTCTAACACATAGGTTCAAACATGTAACCCTCAAATTCATCCCACAATTCCTGTAAGAATTCTGCAAATTACCTGGACTTAACTGTGAGGACATTGTACTGAAAGTTCTCCTGCAGTGCGCACTGCCACTTTAGGTTAAAAAATAGGTGATAGTTGATGCAGAATGAATTACCAACAATGACCTAAAATAAAAAGTTCAGTTCACACTGGCTCAGCAAAGTGTCACCTTAATAATGACCAGATTACTAGTACTAGTTCAGAAAGCACTGAAGGCTCTTTGTTTTGTTTTCATGTCATTGTCACAAATCTTTTTTTTTCTGTTGTGTTAGTGGTATTGTCCTTCTGAAATGGCTCATGATGTGCACCACAGCTGTAGTCTAGTTTCTAGCCTACAGATGGCCACAAGTTCTTGGCATCTTCTACCACACTTTTACTGGATCTCTCTTCATCTCTCATTTGAGGCAGACTTCAGTTTGTGTTGCAATCATGTTCTCGGATTGACCTCACTGGCCAATCTGATCCATCCTGCACATTTTAAACAGACATTTTCCTTTCCTTAAGCCCTGTAAATTAAATTAACAAGATGCATTTAATCAAGGACTCCCTTCATATTAGGCTAGACAGGTTAATCTATTAAGAGGTTATTGAAATCCACTTCCTGATTTGCCTCAGTGTTGTGTCATCAGCCTAAAATGTCTGAAATAGAGGATCCTGAATCAGACTGGTTCAGTAGACTGTGTATAATAGCTTGTCTGGGTCTTAGACTAAAAGGTTGTACCACAACCTGGCCTACCTTAACCCGGCGACGGACGCTCTCACGGTGGAGATTATCATCATCAATTTCAGCCATTTCATCTTCATCACTGAACTCCCCAGTAAGAGAGTCATCCACCATCCCATTGAAACTCTCTTCCAGTCCTCCGATTTTCTTGGCCTTCAGCATAATCTTCCCCTTCAGATCCTGACAAGAATGTAGGAAATCCCAAGGTCACCTTCAATGTCCATGATCAAAGACAATTATGGGAGTTTAAAGCTGGTTTAAATGGCCATACAAAATATTGTGTGTTGTGTTAAATAATTCAAAGTGCAGGTGTTGCATCATGTCAAAAGTGAAGTGACCTCTGGGTATGAGTTCCCAAAGTTAGTCAAAAATAATTTTTTATTCTTTTTAATTTTTTTCATCTGTGACAGCAAGGCAAGTGAAAAAATATTTTGTCGGGGGATAAAAAGTACATCACTTGTCTTTCAGGGCTTCTGTATTTATGCTTCCTTTGTTTTCACCGCACCGCTGAGAGAAAGCATATAAAAGGCTTGGGTAATTATTCAGTTTTATTTTAGTTTATTTAATTTAGAGTGAAGTGGGGTGTGAACAGCTCACCTCAGGAGATGGCAGCCTGATGGGGGCCTTGCCGTCAAGTGTGCTTTTCAGCAATTTGTCACCAAGGATGTGGTTGAGGTGTTGGGCCATGACTCTCTGTTGCTCAACACTGCAGTGGTTTTCAATGGACAGGATGACTGGATATGCTGACACCTGGGTGGGGGAGAGAAGCAGGCAGAAGGACAGAGGGAGGGGGTGAGTTTGTAATTGAATCCTGGAGAGCATTATCATAGAGGAAAGCTAATACAGCTGATGCCATACACATGTGCCCTTTCCTGGATGGCTGAAAGAGTGGCAGTGTCACTGCTCAGGCTGTGCCTCCAGTTTCTCTTTCCTCCTTTTGCTTCCCCCTCCCCTTGTTTCTGTGAGTGTGTGTATGTGTGTGGCAGACTCCACCCTTATTACTCCATCTATGCACCTGGCATCTTGCTCACCAGGCCATGGGTCTCCCTGTACTAAGTCTACTCAGCATTCTTCACCAGATTGTTGTTTCAGCTTTGTGTGTAAAGCCTCATCTCGGCAGTTTTTAAAACTTTTTTCCCAGTGTTTTGCATTTCTCATGTGAGAAATTTTTGTCTTAACTCGATTCTCCATCTGCCTCAGATCCATATACATTCTGCTCACAGTCAAACTGCAAACCCTGCTGCCTCAGCAACTCATAGACTATTTACAATAAACTGTTCATTCTGGACTTATGTCCAGTTCATATGACATTGGATGTCACGGGCAGATTAATGGTCAAGGGGTCATGAGGCCACAACATTCAGCTGCAGACACATGCTGGTACACGGCAGCCTCTGACATGCATGTACTTGGCAGCTGTTCACTTTGGCATGAGGAGGGAGCTCATTGGCAGATCCTTGGCTACATCGCTTCATAAGGCTTTCAGATTATGTCTCAGATATCATTGCACAGTTGTACTCCCTCATATAAATACACAATGAGATGCTGAGTGATTTGTTGTAGCTTTACATAGCAATGAAAACACAACTATTGTAATGCCAGCAGGTGTGGATAACAAAACATGTTCGGTCAACTTAAAAAGACACAGTTGGATCAGAATGATCCTTTCTAAATGAGTGTGTGACCAGTGCAACTTGAAAACACAACCTTTGGGGTCAGGGTTGTCACACTCACTTCTTGATATAGAGGAGTTTACAAAGTGAAAGAAACATTGCAGGTGATGCTACCTTGAAGGCATAGTTGCCCACTGCATTGACCACATCCTTGAAGAGTATCTTAGATGTGAAAGTGTGTCCATGATAGACAATGGGTTCTCCATTGGCACCATCCCAGCAGTCCACCTCCACACACCGACAGCCACGGTTCAGAGCCCTGAGCAGCAAAGATAGATTCATTAATTCAGTCTTCCTTTGTTTTTACTTTTCTCAGGGTCACTTGGCAAAAAAGTCAATCTCTTATTACTCCCAAAATTAGCCTGTTGTTTCCATTACTAAATTTGATTAAATTGAATGAATCACTTAAAAAGTTGCTGATTTTTTTATTAATGAATTTCGTAAAACCGATGAATGGAGGAGGATTAATGCAGGGTAACGTCACAGTAAATCTCATTACCCCTGAGAGGCTCAATGGGGCACAAAGAGTTAGAGAGCACATTAGGTAATGGATTTCTGCCAGAGGAAACCCTGAAATCTACAAAATGATGCTGGAGGTGGACGGAATCATCTTAGGGTACCACAACATAATATGTGTTGGCATGTTACCAATTAGGTTGCCAACTATTATTTCAACACCACTTATTTTGCAAGGATGCATAAAAGATGTTAGTTGTGTCACATTTTTCTGTTAATATGAACTTAATTCACTCATTGCAAACATTACAGACAAAAACAATGAACCACACAATCAAGCTTGGCAGAGTTTGTTTGTAAAGTTAACTTACCTGATGTATCCTTCTACACTGCTCTGTCCTCGGAGCTGATCCTCCATTAGGTAGGTATTGTGGGAGGAGGATATAAAGTAATGGCACAGTGGCTGGTTCATGTCCTGGTACATGCCTCGCCGCTGTGGGTTGAAGATGGAGCCCTCGGCTGAGCCAAGGTACATCAAGAAGCCATCAAACGTCATGGCATTCAGCAACTTGGCTGGAAATACAGAGGAGTCAACTGTCTCACGTCAGGCTGGAATGCAACCTTAAATCAAACATGGACCATACCACAAGGGACTGGGTAGATGGAAGGTGAAGAACTACAATTTCTTGTGTGTAGCAATGTTTTCTTGCTTTAAGTGGCAAGTCAACAAAGGTATAATCATGCTGGGATGGGGAGTATCCTCACCTTTGGGATAACTGTGCTATGGAAAGGTACCTGTGTCTGAGGGCTCATAGCAGTTAATAAGATGCTTGGCATGCTGTTGGGTGTCAGAGCCCTCTAGTTGCTCCTCTCTCAAGAAGTCCTCCAAATCACTCTGGGATAGCTTCTGACCATCAGCTGAGTACTCCTGGAAAACCCTCAGGACATCCTCCCGCTGAGTCAACATCTTGTAGAAGAGCACAAACTCATCATCTTCAAGTGTCCCTGACTGGGATTTATCAGCCATCTGATAAAGGGTAAAGCAACATATTTCAAGGACAGGTACATCAAGACTTACAATGATTATAGAATGCTCAATGCTCCAATGACAGTGTCATGTGTTTGTTTGTGTTTATTCAAAGGCCCTCACTGTGAAGAGACGATGAGCATGGTGCTCGTTCATGTCCACATTCATCATCTTAAGTAAGTCCCTCACTTCCCTGAAGTTCATCCTGCCATCATTGTTCTTGTCTGCCTTCTTGAACCAGTCACCAATCCATCTGGGTACATCAGTTAAGAAAAGCCTTCAACTCAACATATAATGGCCAGATGACCCCATGGACTCTAAATGCAGTCTGGTTGGACTGCAAAAATAAACACACTCTTGGCATATGGCATACAACTGAGAACACTGAGTGAAGGATACTGGTCAAGTTTCTCTCGCTCCCCCATATTCTCCAGGTTCTCAATCAGCTTCCTCATGCCCCTGACCCAGGACTGTGCCTCCTCAGCTGACTCTGCCACCAGATCCACGTTCCCCCTGCGACTTCGGAAGACAAGTGTGAAGCATCGTTCTGGTGGGAACTCATCAGCAATGCTGAGCATCACCTCAGACTGGTGGCCCTCTCGTATGGCCTCCACATCACTAACGGAAACTGGGCACAAAGAAAGATATGCAACGTTAGACATGGAATCAGAGCAGGATACAGCATTTATCCTCAAAGATGTGGTGTGTGTGTGTGTGTGTGTGTGTGTGTGTGTGTGTGTGTGTGTGTGTGTGTGTGTGTGTGTGTGTTATATCACATGGTAATCATCACAACATAGACAACAAAGCAATAATCAAAAATTATTACATTTTGCAAATACTTGACCTCCATCCGTAAGTAAGTAATTAAGTGTCCGCCAGAACGCAGTCAAAGGCTAATTTAACCAATCCATTTATAAAAATGCAATATCTTTTTCTTTCCTGTTCAGAAGAGTTGATTTGGCCCATGGTCACATTTAGGGCTGGGCGAGGTGGCAATAACATCAGATGACAATCTTTTTAGGTGGAATCACACTCAACAATTGTAGAAGTTGTTCTTTGCAGCTTCCTGCTGCTTTTACAAATTGTGTCACAACCAATCAGACTTTTTGCTTAATAAATATTGAGGGTTTGGACAGTGCCATTATTTATCTGTGAGGTTCTATATGTAAATTGTTTGACAGCCATGACAGCTAACAGCCCATAATAACTGTTAAGCAGCTATCTGGCTAACTATAGTTGGTGATGGCAGTTCTCTGCACCTTTACCAGCTGCAGTCCAAGTGGGAGGTGTTCCTGTCTCCCGCAGGACCAGAGACCCGCCTGCAGGTAGAACAACTAGAGGCAGGACAGGCCAGGGATAGCCAGTCAGCAGCAACTGGTCTTTCACATCAAAACATTTACATATAAAACTTCATAGATAAATATGATGTGTAATCTGTGACTAATCTGAAAAGATGTGTGCAAAAGTGAGATCATCCACCCACAGTTATATTACATATTATTATTGCACATTATATGTTTGACAGAATTAAGGAACTGCTGTTATTTTTTCATGTCAGAGGTGGAAGCAACAGAACGTTTGAACTTCCTTAAATAAAAGCTCACAATAGTTTGAAATTATACATTGTTGTTTTTTATGCTTTTATTTTGTAGGCAAAATGTCTAGGCAAAAGAGGAAGTGAGTCAGTGGGTAACTGTTGCTGCCATGACCTATGATCTATCTTAACACTAGGTGCTGTGCCCTCACCACACTGCAGGCTGATGACTCACTAATGTCCTGACTGTCTGTGTCTGTCAGTCACTGTCAACGTGGATGATAGTTTGATGATGCTTCAGGTGGAGGTAGAGTCTCTGTTGTCTGATGATGAAAGCACATTCAATGCCACAGCATGAGTGTTTAACCATCACATCACTGACAGTAGTCTAAATAGGGCTGTCAAAATCCAAATGGTCAGATTGCAGAGACACAGCAAAATGACCAACCTGAAACTTTGCCAGTGTCGGAAAACAGTATCAGCCCTGGGTTTTCTCCAAAGTACCAAGCTCTGACTCAGAACAATATCAGTGATAAAGCACTGAACAAAGCAGTTTCACGTTAAAGATCCATGTAGGGTAGGTATGGGACATGAGGAAGAGCTAGGACCTCAGGCTGCTGACCTCATTTGTTTCTCTGAGGTCCAGGAGGTTGTTGTTCTGTTACAACAGCAGCTGTAACGGAGTTTTTTGTTTGCCCTTAATTTAGTCCTTAGTAATGTCATAAATAGGCGACCATGATAAAATCATGTATCTTCAGGTTCAATTCTTAAACCTGGAGATATATATGTAATATATACATGTCAGTACAAAACCATATGAGTTATTCGTCAGACAGTCTAAAGAGTTACATATGGAGTATAAGTTTGTACGTCGATAGATCAGAAACACCTGTGTTTAATTTGCCAGCCTTTAAGTCTTCATTCTCTTCTGCACCTATCTGCCTTCCTGCATTTCAGTCCTGAAAACCATAAAGTTTGACAGCATGAGTAAAACTGAATTTTATCCATCTCTCTGTTCTACCATGAATCATTTGTTGGTGTCTTAAATAATCAGTAGCACTACTTTTGTCATCACAGCTGTCATGTTTAGTACAAAGTGTGAGCAGATATGCAGCATATCAGAGAATCATGTGATCTTACATGTGGAGTGGGCATTGCCAGCCTTCTTGGACTTGTACCAGATTGTCATGCAGTCATCCTGCAGTTTGAAGTAACGCTGCTTCTTCCAGGTACGAGACTTGATTTTCCTCATCACTGTCCCCACCAGCATGGACTGGATGTTGTCATCCCCCTGTATGCCTGCAAAGACAGGAGGAAGTTGTTATATAGAAACCAATTGTTCAAATGAATAATACTTCAGCTCAAAAAGTATGAAAATTCAAATGTAAACATCCCATTTGTCATGTAATTTTCAAGTTTATATTGGTACAATACCTGCCAATGAAATTAATTACATTTCATGAACATTATGACAGTGTTATGATTTGTCATTGGAGTTTTCACTCTTGTTCAGTTTGACAGTCATTCCACAATTTCAAACATGAAAATAAAAAATAAAAATTTTTAAATTTCATTTTTCATTGTAAAATGAAATTTCACTTATTGGAATCCTTCAACAATAGACTATTATTGTAAACCAATATTATATTTAATAGACTATTTCTGCTCTGCAACTAGATTCTAGAGTTTGAACAATATTCACTCTCGTTCTGACACTAAGAACAATGTCCATCCCCTCAGAGAGACTGGTTCAATAAGATGCTCTATACCAGGTGAGTACAGAATTTACACAGTTTACTAATTATGAAGTAACTCTCATTCCATCACAGGGGACAAGAACACACTTACGGAGGCTACTCCCCGTGAAAGCCATTCAGTGTCTTCTCACACTGCCATCTAGAGCAAGGAACAGAATCAGAAGCAAATATTCAGGTGAAAAAAAAATCAGGTCCCCACTGATGACCCCCACACACCTACACCAAGAACAACAAAAAAGGCAATTTATTTGGAAAAAGTAAGTATGGATATTTTATAACAAAAATGCATTGAGCATTTACATTACATTACAAATGACTGAAAAAAACAAAACAAAACATCATATTGTAATGTAAATAACCCCAATAGTATGTTTGACACATTTACAAGATAGTGGGTAGAATACAAGTTATTTTTTTATTATTGCATCCTTGTTTTCATTGTTTGTTTGTTTTTGTTTTTTTGTTTTTTTTTTACCTTAAGGAATAATCTGGTCTTGTGAAAGCTGCAGGACTTGATCAGGAAATGATCAAAATTTCAAAGTCAATTAAAGTCAGTCAAAACCATTTTATTAAACACTTTTTTATCAAGTGGAGAATAAATGTTAGTCTGGAACTTCTGGTGCAATGATACCTCACACAGATTCTCCACGCTACACAGCTCCACTAAATCTATGTAGTCAAACATAATGTCAAGTTAAAATGTCAAGCAGCTGAACATGAACTTTCCTGCTGACGGTGATGACTGTTTTGTTGTGACATCACAAAGTTCCAGAAATCCTGATGGCTGGTTTCAACGCTCAGTTTCTAAATACAGGCTGAGAGCATTTCTGTGTGGACTGATACTTTTGATACTGTATTAATATAGAACCTAGACCTACTTTATAATCAAAGACCATGGAGGTCTACAGTCTATGGGACCTTTAAAATTTGCCTTCTGCTCTTGAAATTAATCACACCCCTGAGCCATGATCCAGAAGAACACATTCTCTGAGTGTACTCCATTAGATGCCTGCTCCACATGGCAACAGCAGCCACATTATTCAGCCTATGTCATGTCACTCAGCAACTCACTGAGTTGATCTGGGTGCATATTTGCTGTTCTGCTGTTTTTACTACATTCTGTCCTGTCCTGCACTTTTTATTTAGTCTCTGCGTCGAGCGCACTAAGCCAACTAATCTCCCCAAATCCCCATGGTCTCACCATTCCTTTCACTTTTGACCTGAAATGACTCCAATTCATTTCATTCAGAAAGTTTATTCTCATGTACACCATCAATGCCATACACAGTATTATCTTGCAAAACAACCTGAATTCACCCTGCAGTAATGCTATGTTATAATTAGCTAGGAGACTAGTGGGTCATGTAATAAAAGATTTATATAAGCCATCACAATTAAAACACAAAACACAAAAAGTATAACAAAATAAATCAAATAGACTCAGATAAGCAGTAGTTTTAAAATGAATGAAAGAGTAGATGATACACACAAAAGTCAGTCATATTCATTCAGCTCGACATGGATGACAGTTCAGTTTGTTTTTCTGTGACTTATATATATATATATATATATATATATATATATATATATATATATATATACACATACATATATATATATATTTATCCTCTCATTATGATAATTTGGGCCTGGAAAAAGTTCACAATCTGTCTGTGTGCTGTCACACTAACATTTTCATGTCATCTTGCCAAGCTATAACTGGCAGCATTTTAGTGAAAGCAGAGGTGTGCTGAATATCCCAATGATTCCTTCCTTCACTGAAAACATCAAAATGGCTCACAAAGGTCCAGGAACAGTCAAACAGTTTTTTCTCTATATAAATATATATGAACCACCTTAATACACCTTGACTGTTGGAGTGAAAAAATTGAGAGAAGGGAGAAAAAAACAACAGCATTTCTGAAAACTAAAGAGATAGGGGGAATCAAAGAGATGTGTCTGACCTGTTGCAGGATCATCCCTGGTCAGTGCTGCTGGCTGTTGCAGAGCTGGGACAGATCATATGGCCCGGGGAGGTGCTGCTGTTCTTCTGCACACCGCACTGCAAAGATGAGAGCCAGAGTCAGTTCCCTGTGACGCTCACCTGCCCCTCCTCCCAGCTCTCTCTCTCCTACATCCTCTCTGGTCCAGTCACTTGATCAACTGTTTGGCCCTGTTTAGTATTTCTTAAACTGTTCTCAGGTCTGTCTTCATCACATGTTTCAAGCTGCCTCCTTTTTGTGTGGATGTGAAGCTTTAAGTATGTGCGCACTACACTGAAATACTGAAGTACATAAAATGAACCTAATAAAAGCTTTGTTTGAAATGAGGATCCACACATGCAAGCTAAGACAGTGCATCCATCAGCATAGGCTTTGGTAAAAGGAAACAGGCCAAGGTCCTGCATGAGATGCATCAGTGTGATGTGATGATCCTTTATGTATGCAGTCACTTTACTTTTCTCACAAGTGAACAGAGGTGAACATACAGTAATAAAATATACAAGATGATGATTCATGAGCTGGTGATATTGTCTGTTACATATTTAACCTGTCTGGAGCAGCAGAGTCCTACGTGGAGGGAGTCAGTTACAAAATAAGTATTCCCATAGGAGCTCAACGCCTGCAGGATTGGAGCATTAACTTAATTGCTAGTGAAGGGTTTTCATCTGTCTGTATGTAGTTTGTGCATGTCTATGACAAGACATGCTACGTACGTGGACTTACGGTGAGCGTATTACGTCACTTCCTGCTTGCGCCTGTTGCACTCTGTAGCTGTGTAGACTCTCTCAATCCTCTCTAGTTTTCTGTTAACTTAATCGCTTTAAGCACCACTTTACACTAAGCGTATTATATTACGCCTAGTTTTTATCACATAGGCCTATAATAGAACATGTTAACCCGTAATAGTTGTAATACTTGTACTTGCCATACTAGCATACCAGCTATGGCTGCTCTCTCTCTTTCCGCTTGTCCTTCCACTTCTCCCTCCCTCTCGTGCTCAGTGTGTCTGATGTTCAGTTACTCCTCTGCCTCCTTTAATGATAATGGTTCATGTAACAAGTGTAGTTTATTTGCAGTCCTGGAGGCGAGGCTCAGTATGCTAGAGTCCCGGCTCCGCACCATGGAAGCTAGTCCTTTAGCTATTGTAGCTTCTCAGACCCCCTTAGCCGAAACGGAGCCACCTAGCCTAGCCGCCGCTAGCAGTTCCCTGCAGCTCCCGAGCAGCCGGGAAGCCAGTCCCGCTGGGTGACAACACGAGGTCAACGGAAACATAGACCTAAAAAGCCCGTGTCTCACCACCAACCCCTCCACGTCTCCAACCGATTTTCCCCACTCAGCGACACACCCGCTGAGGACGAAACTCCACATGTTGGCCCTGTTGCTCACAGCGGCCCCGCCGTTGTAAAGCCAGCATTAGTCATTGGCGACTCCATCCTCCGGAAAGTGAGGTTAGAGACTCCAGCGACCATTAAATGTATCCCAGGGGCCAGAGCGGGCGACATTGAGGCTAATCTGAATCTGCTGACAAAACGGAAATGTAAATACAGTAGAATTGTAATCCACGTCGGCGCTAATGACACCCGACTCAGTCGGAGTTATCTAAAGTTAATGTGGCATCGGTGTGTAACTATGCAAAAACAATGTCAGACTCCTTCATTTTCTCTGGCCCGCTTCCCAATTTAACGAGTGACGACATGTTTAGCCGTACACGGTCATTCCATCGCTGGATGTCCAGGTGGTGCTTAACAAACAACGTGGCTTATATCGACAACTGGAGCTCCTTCTGGGGAAAGCCTGGTCTGTTTAGGAGGGATGGCGTCCACCCTACTTTGGGTGGTGCATCCCTCTTATCTAGGAACATAGCACATTCTGTTAGCCATCCTAATCCCTGACAAACACCCGGAGTTCAGACCAGCAGGCAGAGCCGCAGTCTTACACGCCCCTCTGCAGGTGCCTTCGTGCTGTCACCCACCCAGCCCCTCTTCTGTCCCATAGAAACTGTGTCTGCCTCGAGGCTGTATAAGCCTAAACCCAAATCTGGAGGAGTTATTCATAGCAATTTAGTAAAAATCAAAACCACTGCTCCAGCAAACCAACCCAGTAAAACTATTAAATGTGGTTTGCTATATATTCGATCTCTTCCTTCCAAGTCTCTCCTAGTGAATGATTTAATCACAAGTCACCAAATTGATCTATTAACCCTCACTGAGACCTGGTTGCAGCAGGATGAATATGTCAGTTTAAATGAATCTACCCCTCCTGGTTACATTAACTACCATGTGCCACGTGTCACTGTTAGAGAGGAGGAGGAGTGGCTGCAGTTTATCAGTCAAGTCTGCTTATTAACCCTTGGCCTAATGTTTCGTATAATTCATTTGAAAGCCTTACTGTCAGCTTCTCTCACCCTGACTGGAAAGCAGAGAAACCACTTATACTTGCTGTTGTGTACCGTCCCCCCGCACCTTATTCTAAGTTCTTAGAAGAATTCCCAGACTTTCTGTCAAACTTAGCAATGGAATCAGACAAAGTCATTATAGTGGGTGACTTCAACATTCATGTGGATGTTGATGATGATTGTCTGGCTATTGCATTCAAGTCTCTCTTAGATTCAATTGGCTTCTCTCAGAGGGTAGATAAACCAACTGACTCCTTTAATCATGTTTTTGACTTAGTACTAACCTATGGGATAGAAGCTGAGCACATTACAGTTTTCCCTCAAAACCCTGTCCTCTCTGACCATTCTTTAATAACTTTTGTATTTACCTTGACAAATTATGCTTTGCAGGTAGATTATCTTGTAGATAGCACTGCAGCAGCACTCCTTGGGACGCTCAATGCCGTAGCCCCTCTGAAAAAGAAGGTTATCAATCACAAGAGGATAGCTCCCTGGTACAGCCCGAACCTATGCACCTTGAAGCAGAAGACCAGACGGCTGGAAAGGAAAACACATTCCAGCCAGCGTGAGGAAGACCGTCAAGCTTGGAAGGATAGTTTTTTATTATTATATAAAAAAGAACTTCGTAAAACCAGAAGCACGTACTATTCATCTTTAATAGAAAAGAATAAAAACAACCCCAGGTTCCTTTTCAGCACTGTAGCCAGGCTGACCAAGAACCATAGTGCTGTTGAGCCATGCATCTCTCAGCAATGAATTCCTAAATTTCTTTACTGAAAAGATTGTGAATATTAGAGCAAGGATTGCCAATGATGAACCACAGACTGTAGTGCCTATAGAAGCATCTCCCAGACTTAATGCATACCTTGAAAGCTTCACACCCATTGACCTGTCAGACTTAACTTCTGCTATTACCTCTTCTAAATCAGCCACATGTCTACTTGATCCAGTCCCAACAAGACTGCTCAAGGATGTCTTCCCCTTAGTTAACACCTCTATACTGAACCAGATCAATCTTTCATTAGTCACAGGTTATGTGCCACAGGCCTTTAAGGTGGCAGTTATTAATCCCTTACTTAAAAAGCCTTCTCTAGATCCAGGTGTGTTAGCAAATTATAGGCCCATATCCGACCTTCCCTATATCTCCAAAATCCTTGAGAAGGTGGTTCTAAAGCAGTTACATGAGCACCTGCACAGTAATGAACTGTTTGAAGCTTTCCAATCTGGATTCAGAGAACACCATAGCACTGAAACAGCACTGGTAAAAGTCTCTAACGATCTTCTTATAGCTTCTGATAGAGATCTGGTCTCTATACTGGTACTTCTGGACCTTAGTGCTGCATTTGACACCATTGACCACAGCATTCTGCTGCAGAGACTAGAACATGAAATTGGGAGTAAAGGCTCTGCCCTAAAATGGTTAAAATCATACTTATCCGATAGGTTTCAGTTTGTTAGTGTTAACAATGACCATTCAGAGTACAGCAGAGTTACGTATGGCGTACCACAGGGCTCAGTTTTAGGGCCAATTCTTTTCATTCTTTACATACTCCCATTAGGCGATATAATCCGGAAACACTCAATCGACTTCCACTGCTACGCAGATGATACCCAGCTCTACTTATCGATAGAACCAGATGATAAAAGCCGCCTCATCAATCTGCAAGACTGCCTAAAAGACATCAAATCCTGGATGTCCTCTAACTTCCTTCGACTAAACTCAGATAAAACAGAGGTCATTGTGTTTGGACCTAAACATCTCAGGGACACCTTCTCTTTGCAGATTGCTTATCTAGATGGCATCACCCTGAACTCTAGTATGACCGCAAGGAACCTTGGAGTAATATTTGACCAAGACCTTTCATTCAGCACACACATTAAACACGTGACTAGGACTGCCTTTTTTCATTTGCGCAGCATAGCCAAAATAAGGAAAGGAATATCCTCTCTCAGAGTGATGCTGAGAAACTAGCCCATGCATTTATCACCTCCAGGCTGGACTACTGTAACTCTCTGTTGTCAGGATGTCCAAAAAAACTCTCTAAAGAGTCTGCAGTTAGTCCAGAACGCTGCAGCAAGGATATTGACAGGAGTTAGTAAAAGAGAACACATCTCTCCCACTTTAGCTTCCCTCCATTGGCTCCCTGTAGGTTATCGAGTAGACTTCAAAATCCTTCTGCTGACTTATAAAGCTCTTAATGAAAAAGCTCCATCTTATTTGAAAGACCTCATAGTCTCTTATTATCCTTCCAGAGCACTTCGCTCCCAGCATGCAGGTCTGTTAGTGACTCCCAGTATCTTCGAAAACAGACTGGGAGGTAGAGCCTTCAGTTATCGGGCTCCCTTACTATGGAACCAACTCTCTCCATGGGTCAGAGAGGCAGACACTCTCACTACATTTAAGACTAGGCTTAAAACCTTCCTCTACGACAGAGCGTTTAGTTCAGGCCGGTTCAGGTAGCTCTGAACCATTTTTATGCTGCTATAGGCTTAGACTGCTGGGGGATACATCAGGTTACATAGAGCTTTCTCCTCTCCTCTCCCACACTTTAAATTATCATTTTCACTATCTACTGCATCTTGTTGTTTGGCCTTGGTGTCTCGCTCTCTCTCTATTTGTGTTTCCACAGATCCACCGAAGCTCCATCTCTCTCCACCAACCGCCCCCTGCATCACCCCCTTCCCCTTTTACCCCTGCTGTTAAACCGACCTGCCCTTCGCTCCCAGGAACCAGTCTACCACCCATTACCCCCATTAAGCTGCCTGACTCTCCCTGCCTTCCCTCCCACCAAAAACTGCCTTCATTAACTCCTGCACACCATTTCCATGCTGTGCATATTCTGTATTGTTACCTGTTTTCTTGTCTGTATACAACATCTATTGCACGTCTGCCCGTCCTGGGTGAGGGATCCCTCCTCTGTTGCTCACCATGAGGTTTCTCTTTTTTTCCCTGTTAAAAGGGTTTTTTGTTTTGAGTTTTTCCTCAGTCAATGTGAGGGTCTAAGGGCAGATGATGTTGTTATGATGCTATGTAAAGCCCTTTGAGACAAACTGTTTGTAAAAATGGGCTATACAAATAAAATTGCCTTGTCTTGCCTATATAGCTGTGTCACTGTGCAAATCTATGCATGTGCATATGTACACCTGAACTGTATCTATTTGTTAATAATATACTGTATATAAGCATGTTCACTTTCATAGGAACACAGACATTGATTCCACCAGATGTTGAATCTTTCTGCTACTCCATGTTGACGTGACTGCATCACATCATTTCTGATGATTTATCAGCTGCAGATTCAACCTGCTCGTGTCCTGTTCCACTACATCCCAGAGATGTGGGAGGCCAGCGTCATGTTCATGGGACCAGTTTGAGACAACTTTGCTTTGTGATATGGAGCACTGTTTTGCTGGAAGCAGCTGTTTGGAGATGCTCAGCAACAATACTAATTCACTGTAGCATTCAAATCAAAGTAGGTCCTGCAGCCTCAGGTTTCTGGTCTTAGTGACAGGACATGGACCTGAAGTGGGCTCACAGTTGTACAGAGTGGTTACCTAAGTGACTGTAGTCTTTCCGTCAGCTCCAAGCAGTCTCTCTGACGTCTGACCTCATGTCAGACAGGTTGGCTTTGCTGCTCCACTCTGAGAAAAACTCCTAACTTGAAACCGTTATGAGTGAAAATCCAGAAGCTCAGTAGTTTGAGAAATGCACAAATCAACTGTCTGACACCAGCAACCATTTCCCCATTGACCCCAATGACTAAATCACTGATACAGGCAATAGGAAAACATAGTGTGGCTGTCAGGTCAGGCCATATTAGACTGGTGTGTTCACCACAGAGGATCAGCCAAGCTTTCTCTCTAAGGAAGGTCCTTGTCTGAGTGAGCTGGAAATATCTGATTGGCAGCCATGACAGAAGCTGGTCACATTCTCTAAATGCCAGAGAAGGTGACCAGGCGCTTCAATGTTTCCTGTCTCCTTTAGCATAGGACCATCCTTTACAAAAGGAAAGGAGATGATGCCGTCCCACAATTCATTGTGGCAGTACTCACCCAAGTCAGTAACAGCTGACATTGCATTATTACATAACCGTGTTTGTTGTTTCCTAAGTCCTTATGAATTCTCCTTCTTATCTTTCCTTGACTTCATGACACTTTCCATCACAGTCAAGGTAAGGTGGTTAGGAAAGGACATAGGATGTAAGCCTGGCAGCCTCTGCACTCTCATACTGACATAGTACCACTATCTGCCTATTCCCCCCTGATTTGTCCCAGAACCACATATGTCCTGTCATTCTAAGTGGAGGAGCTACACTACAGTCCAAATGTTTTCTGTCCTGTGTAGTTACTAAGCCCCATTCATTAAACTTTGATCGGGCCAGTTTAGCTGCAGGCCACAAGGACAGCACATTGTTTGATCATCAAACCAACAAACAGCTTACAGTTTAGTCCTGGACTCCTTACTGACATCACTGACACAGCCAAGAGCTCACACAGAGAAGTTTGTGAGTTTAGAGTATGAACAGAGGTGTTTTCCGTGGTGTTCAGGTTCAGGTTGGCTCAGGTTCTCAGGCATTAATAATCCACAGCTCCAGCTCAGGTTTCTACCTCAAATTACATAGACTGAGCCAGGAGTAAAATGGAGGGGCTCCCTCACAATGACCTCCTCCAGGCAAAGAAACAAACTACAGTTCCCAACAGCCTGGAGTCATTTACTGTGGACATCACAGCTGATGCATGAGGCCAGACCAAAGAAAAGAAATACTTGAATAATTGATTGCAGATACATAATAAATGCTTAGATTTTGAAGCACCATGTTGGACAGCTTTCCCCTACCATCATCAGTAGAGTTAAATCTCTGTCAGGAGCACTGAAGCTCTGTGGAGGCTTGTGAGTTATGTTATACAGAGTGTCCAGAAGAAAAAGTGTGGAATATACTCTAACATAATATACTGTCACTGTGATGCTATGATTCAACCCTCAGTTTATCAGAATAAGTGTTTTGTTTTTTTTCTGGCTTGACTGAAGTAAACAAACATCTGTTTGTAAAATGGAAACCTGCACATATTTTATGTATAATTCAAGCACAATGGGCATCCTCTTCAGTCATTGACTTTCAGAAATGCCAGACTTTCTTAAAGTAGCAAGAAAAATAATATAATAATATTTTACCTTATGGCAACTGAATACCAAGTCCACCTTTTTCTGAAATCTAACAATGATCTGCTGCTGTTGTCTTGACACAAATATTGCCTTTTCATTTAGTATAAAACAATTTAAAAAGGAAAACCACTAATTATGCAAATCAAGATCAATTCCTTAGATACTTACTGATTCATTTTTATAAACAGTTAAATAAAAATGCAATACATAGTGTAACAATAAGAACATAGGCATCATCTATAATGGGTATACTCAATAAGACATGGCAATATGATCACCAACACACCCAGAAAAGAGACATGGTGGATTAGATTCACTGACTGGTACCTACCACTGGAGTCAGGTGGTGGACATCCAGCTCACTGAGCAGTATGAGGACCACCTAGTGGCACAGCTGGTACTACAGCAAAGTACAGAACATTTTCTGCATATTCAGTGCATATATTTTCAGTCCATGGCCTTATTAATAGTTAATAATTAATCGTGATAGCTAGGGGGGTTGTGAGATTAAGTGTTTACCAGACAGGGAGAGTCCAGCTAAATATGCTATGGAGTTGCAAAATGAAATGGAAATGGAAATGTAGGATTCGGTCACTCAAACACTGCTGCTTCATTTTCTTCATTCTTTTTTTAAGTTCTACCTCCAAGTTTACAGAAGGGCAATAAATCACAATCACAGCAATAATCCCTAAATTCTGAATGAAGCACCTGCTGCTGCTAAATGTTGGAAAGTCTGTTCACTTCTAGGCTGTCTTCTCTGATTCATGTCAACCTCAGGGGAAACAGCAGCAGCTTATCACCTACCCTCTCTGCAGCAGAATGAATAGGCTGAAGCTGTGTTGTGCAACAATTTATTGTTATCTGTACATCAGTTGCAGCACATGTGGGGAGACACCAAATGTGAATGTCTTTTAAACTGTGGACATAAAGAAAACAACTTCCACATCTGAGCAGGAAAGTATGGAGGAGGCTCTCCTTTAACAGCCTTTGATAAAACCAGTGTTCAGGGTTTAAGGCTCAGTGTCTGTTTGGCAGTTCCTTGCTGGAGGTAGCGAGGAGCAGGGAGAGTCATTGTGGTGGGAGAGGAATGCCCCTGGGGTCAGTGACCTGACCCTCCTGCAGGTTTTTAACAAGCTGAGCCAGCCAGCGTTTGGTGGTGATGTCATCCTTCAAGACCTGGGCAAAGGTGGTGTCTTTGAGCTGGTCGGGTAGGCACTGCCGCAGAGCTTCTCTGGCTCTGCACCAGACATAACAAACACAGGTCAGACGTGAATACACCTCCCACTGACAATCAGTTTGAGCATGTATGTGATCCAAAGGCTGAATATTATTTGTTATTTGCATTTTTATATTTAGTTATATTGCTGCTGCTCTGAATAGAGTGCCTTTTGGTGGAGGTCTACTTAGGACCAGGACTTAAGATCCTCTGGAAGGGCTGAACCAGCTGGGCTGCACAGTCCTCTAACAGCCTCATACACACACCATCCAGACTGACTGCTTTTCCAGGACACAGCCTCTTGAGTTCCACCCTCATATCCTCCACTGTAAAGGAGGAAACTTGGCCCCAGTGAGGAGTACATTCAGCTGCAGTGTCAGGATGTGGAGGAGATGCTGGGGCTGAAGCTGCAACTGAACTCCAACAGTTCATTCCAATCTGTACACCCTAAACAGTCCCTGAAAGCCTATCTGGCTTGTGTGGGACAGTTGCTGAATAAACAGGTGCTTGAAGCCTGGCTTAGTGCACAGGGTTGAAGGCTGAAGGAAAAGCAGATCTGATCTGATCTGATCTGCCAAGTGGAGCCCAAGGAGTGTAAAAGAGAGCATGTGTTCTTTACCTTTATGCCTTTTGGTGATCAGTTCATCATCTACTCACTTAACTCTTCACAGTAACAGACATTTAAGCAAAGGTGCCCAAAATTTTGCATGCCACTGTATTCATGACAGAAGTACCTGGAGTTGTCAGACAGACGTAAGTAGCAGCGGACCACATGCTTGAGAAGGCGAGCTGATGGCTCTTTGGACAGCTGGAGGACCATTTTACCCTGAAACAGAAGGAGAGTTTAAAGCCAAAAAATAACCAGATATAAACATTATAATAAAGAATATAATTATTAAGATAGGAGTTGACTCACAAGAATCATAGCAACATGGGAGAAGCGCTCATATGTTTGACAGATATAGGCCAGCCCTGTGTCATCCAGCAGAATCTTCTGTAGTATGAAGGTTGCAACCTGAAATATAATTATGTTTTTTATATTTAATTATGTTTAAGTTTTTTCATGGGGGAATTCTGCAACTATCCTTTGTCTGTTCTCAAAATGGTGATCATTTAATCCAAAGAAACAGTGAACACATCAAGGCTGAAATTAAAACTTGACAGTGCACATGGATTTCCAATCACTGATGGAAAACTAGCCTGAATGTCAGTCCAGTGCAGATCATAACATTACTGGATACATAGGTAAGAATGAAGCAGGTCAGGTACTGTTTTGGAGAGCTCGCTGCCAGTCTCCATGATCCGAAGGCACAAGGGAATGATCTCTGTGGTCAAGAGGAAGTTGATCACTTCCTGCTCATCTGTTTTCACCAAAGCACCTAAACAGAGTAGACACATGGAAGTAGTGAGACTGCAACTCCTAAAACACATTATGTACAGACATGTAACACTCCAGTTTAACAAGCTGAACAGAACATTAAATAAAAATGTTACATTTGTAACTGTGCAGTCATGACATATTGGGATGATCTTTCTATAAGTTTATCTTTTAATTCTAAATGAAGATTTCTTACCTATGACTCCTAAGCTGGTGAGGCGGAGGTACTCAAACGGCCTGGTTTTACTCACTGTATGTAAGAATGGGTAGAGGAAGAGTGGGATGTGAGCAGCTAGGAAAGCTGACCTGTGAAAGGCAAACAATCCACAGTGTGATCAGTATTTGTTCATATTGGTTATGTTATTTTCTGACCAAATCAAACTTCTTATAAAATGTCTCATTAGTCAGTGATCAGCAATGACATAATGTCAACCTGTTTACATCTCACCAGACATCATTGTCCTTTAATTGCTGGAAACGACCACAATGCACAGGAGCCTTCCCATGATTTAACATAAACTCATTACTGAAAGATAACATTATTTGTTCAAGCAAGTCATTGAAGGTATGACAGCCATGTCTTGTACAGCAGAGGTTATGTAATATAAATACACTTAAACAAAAATGTTTAAGGTTTATAAAGAAGAATGGAAACAAGAAATGTAAATCACTATCACTATACAGAAGCATATATAAAACTGAATCTGCAAAGAATACAAGGTCTTTGTGTAAGAACAGGTACTTTACAACTGACAGATTAGGTCGGCAGAAACAAGGACACTACGTTTGAGTGTTTTAAATCAGAATCAGAAATACTTTATTAATCCCTCGCAGAAAATGATCTTGAGGTTGATGAGGATGAACTTTATTCATGTTCCACTGCCTTCTGTATTATGATTTAAGCAAATTTGTGTTTGACAAGATTCAGTTGAAGAATAGTGTTAGCTTCTCTGACTGGCTCCTGGTAAAATTCAGAATAGAATTTAAAATCTCTCTTTACATACAAAGTCTTTAATGGCCAAGCTCCACCTCCATCCTCCAATATTAAAGAGTACTTACTCACTTCACTCTCTAAATAGAGTTTTATTTGTGGTTGCTAGAGTCTCCAAGAGTAGTAGGGAGGCAAAGCCTTCAGCTACCAGGCTCCTCTTCTGTGGAATCAGCTCCCAGTGTTTGTCCGGGAGGCAGACACTACATTACTACCCCTCTACATTTAGGATTAGGCTTAAAACTTTTCTCTGACAAAGCTAGTTAGGGCTGGCTCAGGTGACCCTGAACCATCCCTTAGTTATGCTGCTATAGGCCTAGACTACTGGGGGATACTCTGAGCACCTCCATGTCATTAACTTTACGTCTTCCGTCTCCCTCCCTCTCCCTCGAAAGCCAACCAGTCAAGGTAGATGGCCTCGTTCTGCTCAAGGTTTCTGCCTCTTACAGGAAGTTTCTCCTTGCCAATGTCGCCAAATAATTCTATCAAAGAGTTTGGTCTAGACCTGCTCTGTAACTTTGTTATGATTTGGCACTATATAAATAAAAATTGATTGATAGATTGATTGATGTTGAGTTGGCCTTTTAATGTGGAAACCTTTGTTTTGGAAAGACTCATAGCAGAAGCCTGGCAGCTGAAACACAGGACACTGTATCTAGTTACTGATTGATCTGAACCCCGTCATAATTTATGGAAGTGCATGCAATGATTTTTCATGTTGCCATCAAGTTTAAGGGTAAGTGTTTTGTAAGACTGTAGGGGCTAAGCACCAGAAAGAAAAAACATCAAATGACCAACAGAACACTGACAGAGCAGTCAGAGTACTCTGGACAGGAAATGAATTTACCTTGTTTCCGGATGGGAGGCTACACACTGGAGGAGCGCCAAGGCATTACATACACGGTTGGACTGGTGAGCTGTTAGGGTGGGGGGATTGATTGATGGGTAGATGTTGACAATTTCCTGGCAATTACAGAGATTAAAGTGTAATTGAAACATCTTTAGACTGTTAAAAACTAGTTCACTTTGGAAAACAAATCATGATCAGTTTAAGATTTTGAGGCTCCTTGTGTATCCCTCGCCTCCCTCATGTAGAAACTACTGCTCCTGGCTTTTACCTGCAGCAGAGCCGCTATGGTGCCACAGGAGTGCCACAACATGGGAGCCAGGTCTGGCACTGACTCCCTCTTCTTGCTGAGCTCCAGAAGGGCGTTCTCCCTGGTCTCTGGACTGGACAGCTCATTGATCCACTGATAAATCTTTTCTCTGTCCACCTGTGCCAGAGCTGTGGTTACAGCCTGTGGTTACGCACAACACAGAAGACGGAGAAACAAGCAATTCTCTCTTGTAAAGAGACGATCTCTAGCTCTGAATAGCTGCAGTTCACTAGCTGCAGTTTGCATCTAGTGAACATTAACACAGAATACACTTATTTGAATAAGATGTTTGATACAATTGACATTACACTGTATGTCTGACCACATCAAACTGCTCCTTGGTCCTCTCCCTGTACAGTTTAAACACCAACAGCATAGTGGAACATTAACAATGTATTGGACTACTGTTAAAATTAGACAGGCAAAATAACTTGCTTGGAGCTTAGCTCACGCTAGCTGCTAGCTAACAGTTAAAGCTCGTGCCTACTTACTGCTCCGGTGGCCAACATCGCGTGCAGCGCCTGGATAAGACCTTTGAAGATCTGTATTATACAAGTTACAGACTTAAGAAGACGGACATAAATACTCTGAAACACTGATTATTTTTGGCTTCATCAGCGACTTCTTTTTCGGTGATATATATATATATATATATATATA
>CM076652.1:23788-68567 GCA_038496675.1 Rachycentron canadum
TATTATTATTATACTTTGTTGCAATATTTTACCTGTAAATTTTAACTTAATTTTCTAAAATCATTATTTGCTGTAAATGACTATTATTTTCTATTGATATTTTCAATGTGTCTAATTTCATGAATGAAAACAACAGATTGCAGATCTGTTTAAAAAGTAAACAAGGAGAAACAAAGCCCCGACAAAGCAGTGCCTCCTCATCCCCCCCAAAACTCCCGAGTCAGCTAGGGGGTGTCCCACCAGGACAACCAGCCCTGACTGAGCAGTACCTTCCCAGCCATTCAGGGGTAAAGGAAACAAATGAAAGATCTGCTGGTTCCACTGCTTCACCTAAGCATCGCCCCTTTGGTAACCTAAGACACCCATGCTAATCCCTCCCTCTTAAACAATTTCTTGTGCCCCATACACCACACGACCCCAGAAAATGCTATCCCTGCATAATCTGGATATGCGTCCTATCAGTAGGTGCAATGCCCAGTTATTTAGGGCCTGCTGAAATGTTCTTTTAGGTTTAAAAAGACAATTACAGGATAACTCGTCAGCAATGAGGCAGTCTGAGGGACTGTGTGGAAACAGTGTAATGACAGTACAATCTGATTATGAAAGCAGTCGGAGGGAATGTTGATTGAAGATTGTACTGAGAAGGAGACACAGATTGTACACAGACAGACACTGAAAGACAGACAGAGAATAGAACAGAGAGAGAGGGAAGCAGACAGACAGACAGAAAGACAGAGAGACAAAGACATAGACAGACACAGAAAAGATGGACAGACACTGAAAGACACACAGACACCTCCACCTAAGCATCGCCCCTTCGGTAATCTAAAACACCCATGCTAATCCCTCCCTCTTAAACAATTTCCTGTGCCCCATATACCACACGACCCCAGAAAATGCTATCCCTGCATAATCTGGATATGCGTCCTATCAGTAGGTGCAATGCCCAGCTATTCAGGGCCTGCTGACATGTTGTTTTAGGTTTAAAAAGACAATTACTGGGTGTGGACCCAGAACTGTTAGGACTTCAACAGAGTTGAATCAGATAGCCACTAAATTGTAGCTGTGAGACCCCTGGTTTTCCAGCATTCTAAAAATTGAGCAATGAGACAGTGAGTAATTATAGTAATTCATTACCCATGAATCACAAGTTGAATTTGAAAAATACTTTTTTTTAAAGAATTTTTATCAAAAATTTGTTTCTGTTTGAGATAGGTGGATTGGGTGGGGTGAGGGATAGGGTTATGGTTGGGGTTAGGGTTAGGGTTAGGGTGAGAGATATGTGGATGGGGTAGTTTTGAGTTAGGATAGGGTTAGGGTTTAGGTTAGTAAAAATACCTGTATACCTGTGTTGAATATCCTTGTAGAGATTGAATTTTTTGTTTCTCCTATGTATTGTTTCCCATATTTTGAACAAAATGTCTGGAGGTCTGGAGGAGGGAACCAGGCTTACAGACTTGACAAAAGAAACATGGAAGTAGGGTGAATCCTGAAGGGCTTAGGTAGACGGAGGCAAACTGCCGCTGGGTTGATGACCTTGGAGACAAGAAAGGGACCGATGAAGCGAGGAGCAAGTTTACGGAAGACTTTATTGTGGGCACAAACGGGACAGGCAGCGACGTAGTCCTGAACATCCTTCTCCATTCCGGGGTCGCATCAAGTTAACACACCTGGTTGAGGGACGCTGCTTCTATTGTGGACAACCTGGTCATAGCCTCCAGCAGTATCCAGTACAAGGCCCGGCATCGATGAAAAGGGTGAAACTGATGAGCCAAACACATTCCCCTACTCTCCATCGTGTTTTGACCCCTGCTGTGATCGCCTCTCCATCTCAAGTGGTGAAAATCCTCATTGACTCTGGGGCTGATAAAAACTTCATGGATTGGGGCCTAGCTCGCAAACTAAGTCTCAGTGTGTCCCCAGTAACCACACCACTTGAGGCCAAGGCCCTTGATGGGCGACTATTGTTTACTGTGACTCATGTTACCCAAACAGTGAACCTTGTGGTTTCAGTCTCCCACACTGAGTCTATGACTTTCCACCTGTTCTCCTGCCCACACACCCTGTGATATTAGGATTGCCTTGGTTAAAGAAACACAGACTGGGATACTGGGGAGGTTCGGGAGTGGAGCAATGACTGCTGAGGACCTGTTTGTCTGATGATTCCCCTGACTCAAGACCCATGTTCAACAGGTGCGACTGGTTTTGCAGCGACTATTGGAGCATGAGCTCTACGTCAAAGCTGAGGAATGTGAGTTTCACCAGTCATCTGTTTCTTTTATGGGGTTTGTCATTGCTGAGAATGAGCTACAGATGGACTTGCAGAAAGTCAGGGCGGTTGTGGAATGGCCACCTCCTTCTGGTTGCAAGCAGCTTGAGCAGTGCCTGGGCTTCGCCAACTTCTATGTTTATTCAGAACTATTGCTACCCCACTTCATGCATTAACGTCATTGAAGGTCAAGTTTTCCTGGACACCAGAGGCTGACCGGGCGTTGGAGAGACTGAAAGTATGCTTTACCACAGTCCCCATTCTCACCTTGCCAGACTCTAAGATACAGTTGAGTTGGATGCCTCTGATGTGGGGGTGGGGGCAGTTCTATCCCAGTACAATGTCAAGGATAACAAACTGCATCCCTGTAACTATCTCTCTCGTAAGCTTTCTCCCCCCAAAAGAAATTATGAGTTAGGCAAACGAGAACTGCTGGCTATAAAGGTGGCCCTCAATGAATGGAGACATTGGCTAGAGGGAGCTGAGCAGCCTTTCATCGTGTGGACAGACAAAAACCTCGAGTACATTCGCACAGCTGTTTGAACTCTCGTCAAGCCAGGTGGGCCTTGTTTTTCAATTGTATAAAATTCTCTCTGTCTTACCGACCGGGCTCTAAGAATGGGAAGCCCGATGTTCCCTCCAATATCCTTCCCACGTGCTGTGTGGTGGGTGCCGTCACCTGGGGAATTGAGGACAAGGTCCTTAAGGCTAGCGCTAACATTACTCCACCTGTGGGTTGCCCACCCAATAGACTTTTTGTGCCCCTAGGTCTCCAGTGGGCCCACACCAGTCTTGTTGCCTGTCATTCAAACGTTGTTTGTGGCCAGACAGCGCTTCTGGGGGGCGGAAATGGAGAAGGATATACAAGGACTACGTCTCTGCCTGTCCCGTTTGTGCCCACAATAAAGTCTTCCGTGAACTTGCTCCTCGCTTCATCACTTTCACACTTTCATGTGAAAGTGTAATGAAGTGTCTCAACTTCCACAGATTAATTTTAAAAACCATATTAAACATCACCAGACATTTATAAATGCCCTTCTGAAGGCCACGCTATTTAATGTGCCTGCCAGACATCAACACACCACATCTCTAAACATCACCAGATGTAATTGAACTCTATCACAGCCAATAAAATTGAATTGTTAGTATCTCAGTGAAAGAAAGGGCAGACACTCAAGCACCAATCTCCTTATTTCAACAGTTATGTACTTTCTTATTTACTTTTTTGGTGCATTTTATGTATTCATTTATACCCATTATTGTATGTTCGTGTGACGAAGTGTGCAGTGTCATCAGTCTTAAGTGTCTCTCTTGTTGTTTTATGAATTGTTTTTGTTTGTACTATTGAATTAATTAGTTAATCCATATTATTGTTCTTATAGATGAATTATGTTTGTCCATCTGTTCATCTATCTATACCTATGCACATTCATGCCTGGTGCTTTTTTTTTTTTGGAAAGAATGAATTTAGAATTCATTTAGTTCATTTTAATAATAAATATTGTCTAAATAATAATAAATGGTGTTTTAATGTAGTTCCAATGTGACAGCTCATGGACAGGATGTTGAGGAAAGTACTGCAGCTGCAATTTTTATTGCAATCTCCAATCCCGTTATTCCCCATCCACCCTGTGCTGTAATGCACCCAAAGGACATCACCTATGGACATTCAGAAGAAAAAGGGAACTGTGAAACTGTGCAGTTTAATCCTCTCTCTTAATATGAACAGTTAAACACATATACACCAACCCTACCACCAGCTGTCATCTTAGAATCAGAAAGACTATGATCTACAGCTACACTAAATGCTTTGTCGACAACTGCGCTAGTTGCTCGTGCCCTGGTGGAAATTTAGCCCTGTTAATCTGTAGCCCTCCGTATCTTTAACCCTGGAAATAAAACAATAATTATCAAAAGGAGGCTATCAGAGGGTTTCTCCAGCCTGTAGAAACTCTGCAGCCTGCCAGCACCACATCAGCTGGGTTGGAACAACCAGAGCACCCCACTGTCCCACAGATAAGAAGGTTGGAATGTATCGCCTCTACATAGACTACAGAAACTAAATGACTCCACCATTAAAGATGAGAATACAGTCCACTTCCCCAAATCCAAGACACACTTGACACCCTCTTCACCATCAAATGGCTGAGCATGCTGGCTTTTGCTTAAGGCAGATTAAGCTAACCCCCAGAACCCACTGAACAACAGCCTTTCGCAGCCAAAACAGACTGTTTGAATGGAAAGTCATGCCGTTTGGGTGTGCAATGTTTGTGAAACATTTCAGCAGCTCATGGATCATGTTTTGGCTGGATGGAATGGGAAACCTGTCTGATATACTTGGATGACGATTGTGCTTGGCTGGGATCTGCCAGAGATGCTGCAGTGTCTCAGCCAAGTTTTCAGTGGACTACACCAATCCAAATTGAAACTGAAACTGGCACCTACTTGGATCACGTTGTCTGAGAAGGGCGTGGTAACTGACCCCTCCTAAATACATAACTTGCAAGAGTGGCCTACATTTCCACATCCGTCAAGGTCCATCAGTTCATTGGTCTGGCATCATATCAATGATTTGTGAAAGACTTGACCAAGACATATGCTCGTTTCCAATGGACCACCAATAGCATTCGCCTGACTCAAGCATCTGCTCACCAGTGTACCAGTCCTGAGTTTAGAGTTTAGAGTTTCCGAGTTAGACCAGGGTGACATGATAATGGCATCAGGGCCATCCTGGTCATTTTGAATCAAAATCACTCAAATAAGCTCAATTTACCCCTTCTGTGCACTAATATTATTCTATCATACATACACAAAGGATCCAATTTCTTCCAACCCCAAAAATTACTAGAATATAAGGGAACACTTTTTACTCAACTTTCTGTTTTTAGTATCTAACAGAACATTTGTTCATTTTGTGTAAATCTCATTCAGATAACAGCAAGTTACAACTAGCGTCCACTAAAACTTCTACATATGTTGTGATTTTAGCAGGAAATGTAAATGAACTTTAACTCATTTATGAACAAAGTGGCTGCTTTAAAGAATATCGTTTTTAGTGTAATAAGAGTAGTGACTTGAGCTTAACGTTGTGACTATCTCACAATGAAACAAATGTTGTGTTAGATACTACAAACAGAAATTCAAGTAGATTGTAGTAGTTTTAAGGGATTTATAAGGACATTGACTCCTTTAACCACGTATGATGGAAAAACAGTTTTAGTATAAATGAGTTGTAAATATACAGTGCTGCTTGAAAGTTTGTAAACCTTCCAGTTTTGTAAAAAACATTAAAATAACCTTATTACACATACATCCAAATCCCAATTTGTAAAGCACACCTTCTAAATAATCAACACACACACACACATACACACACACACAAAATTTTCATTTTTTAATTCAACAAAGGTGGTTTATTTCACAAAAACTGAAAATTTAAATGTGCAAAAGTATGTGTACCCTTATATTAGTAGCTTGTGGCTCCTCCTTTTGCAGCCATTACATCAACCAAACATCTTCTGTAACCACTAACCAGTAGTCTCTTGCATCTGCTAAGGGGGATTTTAGCTCACGCATTTGCAGAACTGCCAGTTGAGAGGTTGGAGGGACATCTGGTACATACCTTCAGGTCTTGCCACAACATTTCAATTGGATTAAGGTCCAGACTTTGACTGGGCCAATTCAGAGTACGTATCCTCTTTTCTCTGAAGCCATTCCTTCGTAGTTTTGTTGCAATGCTTTGGGTCATTGTCTTGTTGCATAATCCATTTTCATCCTAGCTTCAACTCCCTGACAGATGGCAGGAGATTCTGTTCAAGAATTTGTTGATATGACAGAGAATTCTTGGATAATATGGAGTCATCCAGGTCCAGAAGCAGAAAAGCACCACCAGCTCCACCACCATGCTTCACTGTTGGAAAAGGTGGTTATTTTCTTAATATGCAGCATTGACTTTTCTCCAAACATGTTGGTTTTATTGTGACCAAATAACTATTTTGGACTCATCTGTCCAGAGAATGGACTTCCAGAAGGCCTCTGGTTTGTCCAAGTGCTCTCTGGCAGCTTTGTTCTTTTTTGAGCGCAGAGGCTTCCTTCTAGCAACACTCCCATGAATGGTATGGCTATTAAATTTTCATCTTATTGTAGACACATGCACATTTGTCCCATGCTACCAGAGAGGTCTGCAACTCTCGAGAGGTGATGTGTGGGTTGGCCTTTACCTGATTGTCAGTCAAAACTCCATTTATCTTTGTGCAAGTCTTTGCGTTGTTGTCTCGAAGCATGATCAAGTTTATTCCATTTTCATCAAAACAAACTTTATACATGGCCTGTTCTAAAACACCGTCAAACCCTTCATTAAATCTAAATTCTGAACTATCACTCATTCATTGGCAGTTCCCATCCTGTCCACTATATTCCTAACTGAACAAATTGTGTCTATCTCTTTCCCAGGTATACTGTAGTTTGGGAAGGTGCCACTATACGCACTGCAACTTCTTTCACTCTATTTGTTAATACTTTTGTTAAAAAGTAAAACTTTGTAATCTGTGTAAATCTAATCTAAGGGAACTCCCTTTGTTCTTAAAGAATAATGTAATGATCCCTGCCATAGATTCAGGGACAACTTTCTTTTCTTTTATACATTTGAAGAATCTCGACAGTAAAGGAGTCACAATATCTGAAAAGGTAAAACTCTGGTAAAAAAGTAAAAAGTGAGCCCGTCCAGATCTGGAGCCTTACAGTGGCTTGAAAAAGTATTCATACCCCTTGAACTTTTCCACATTTTGTCACATTACAACCACAAACATGAATATATTTTCTTGGAATTTTATGTGAAAGACCAACATAAAATGGCACAAATTGTGAAGTACAAAGAAAATTATAGATGATTTTCAAATTTTTTTACAAATACAAAACAAAAGTGTGGTGAGCAAATGTTGACCTAATGACTAAATAGAGTCAACCTGTGTGTAATCTAATCTCAGTACAAATACAGCTGCTCTGTGATGACCAACTCGTGGACCTAGACCAGACTGCAGATCTTGACTCTTTTATTTTCTTATCTATTAAGATAGACAATCGCCTCAAGCAGAGGGAGAAGAGAGGACCTTTCCTTTCCTTTGCCATACCAGAAGGGGCAGCTTTTTGGATGGAGACCTTGAAGAAGAGGGCATTGGTGAGCCCTTCTCTTTCAATTTAATTTTAACTCAGCTTCAGTTAACCACCCCTTGGGCTACATCCACGCTGCGGGCATTGGTTGTATGCAGGGATCATAACCTTGGAAAAAATTCCACAACATGTAACATTATGATGGTGACATTATGACAGTGAGAGGTGCATGATAATGCAGACAGTCATATTATAATTGTGAGGTCGTGAAGTTTACTGTCACCATCATAATGTTACTGTCACCGTCATAGTGTTACTGTTAATGTCACCATCATAAAGTTACTCTCAATGTGATCAATGTGTGATCACTGTGATCATATAGTTACTGTCAACTTCATAGTGTTATTTTCACTCTAAACATAATAGCTTACAGCATAATTTACTCTCACCATCATCACGTTACTGTCAATGTCTCCATCATATTGTCACTGTCACAATCATATCACCATCATAAGTTTACTGTCACCGTCATAATGTTATTGTCACCGTTGTAATGTTAGTGTTAATGTCACCATCAGAATGTCACTGTCATCCTCACATTGTGATTCTCACCATCATAACATCACTGTTACCATCATTTTGTTAGTGTTTCTCTCACCATCAGAATTTTACTGAAACTATCACCATCATAATGTTACTATCGCTGTCACCATCAAAATGTCACTTTCACCATCAAAATTTTACTATCACTGTCACCATCATAATGTCACTTTCAATATCACCATCCTGATGTAACAATTACTGTCACCATCATATTGGTGACAACCACTGATGACAGTGGTCAGTGTCACCATTATAATTTTACTCACTGTCATCATCATAATGTTATTGTGACTATTACACTCATATTGTTACTGTCACTATGATAATGTCACTATCACAATTTTAATATACCTGTCACCATCAAAAACTCATTTTCAATGTCACCATCACAACGACACTATAACAATCATAATATGATTGTTTCTGTCACTGTTACCATCATTGTCACTATGGTTGTTACATTCACTGTCATCATAATGTTACTGTGACCAGCATATTACTTTTAATGATACCATTATAATGTTACTGTTACTGTCGTCATCATAATGTTACTATCACTGTCACCATCATAATGTTACTGTCACCATGATGTTACTGTTATCATAATGTTACTGTTATTGTCATCATCCTAATGTTGCTGTTGTCATCATAATGTAAATGTTACCATCAAAATGTTGATGTAATCATAATATTTCTGTCACTGTCACTCAATAGTTTACAGAATAATTTTAGTGTCACCATCATATTACTGTCACAATCAGAATTTGACTAAATTATAACCATCATAATTTTACTCTCACCATTATAATGTTACTATCACCATCATAATATAATGTTACTGTCACCATTATGGTACTGTCATCATCATATAATTATTGTTATTGTCACCATCATAATGTTATTGTTACTCTCACCAATATAATTTCACTGTCATCATCTACAGGTGGACAGGTTAACAGGTCATACAGATTTCTAGGTCTACCGATCATACAGGTCAACAGTTTATACAGGTCATGTAATATACACATACATGTCTGCAGGTCAGACAGGTTTACAAAAATCATATCATACAGTTCTGCAGGTCATACATGTCTACAGCTCATATAAGTCTACAAGTCATACAGGTCATATAGCTCTATAGGTTTACCAGTCAGACAAATCTAAAGGTCGACCGTTTACAGGTTACAGGTCATAAAGGTCTACAGATAAATCATTTTGGTCTACAGGTCCGCAGGTCATACAAGTCTACAGGTCATACAGATCTACAGGTCGACAGGTTAACAGGTCATACAGATTTCTAGGTTTGCAGGTCATACAGGTCAAACAGGTCTACAGGTCATACAGATAGACGGTTCGACAGGTTTACAGGTCGACAAGTCATACAGATCTTCAGGTCGTTAGGTTTACAGGTCTACAGGTCATACAGATATCATATTATATATGTCTACAAGTCTGCAGGTCATACAGGTCATACAGGTCATTCTGATCTACAGGTCCACAGGTTAACAGGTCATACAGAGCATATATGTTTTTAGGTCATACAGGTCTACAGGTCAGACAGATCTACAGGTCTACATTTCATACATATATCATACAAGTCTACAGGTCTACAGATGATATATCATATGTCTACACGTCTGCATCTCATACAGGTCTTCAAGTCTTACAGAACTACAGGTCGACCGTTTTACAGGTCATACAAGTCTACAAGTCATACATGTTTACAGCTCATACATGTCTACAGGTCATACAGGTCTACATATCATACAGGTCTACAGGTTATACAGGTCAACAGTTTATACAGGTCATATCATCTACACCCACACGTCTGCAGGTAAGAGTGGTTTACAAAAATCATATCATACAGGTCTACAGGTCTGCAGGTCATACATATCTAAAAGTCGACAGGTTAACAGGTCATACAAGTGATATAACTCTGCAGGTCATACATATCTAAAAGTCGACAGGTTAACAGGTCATACAAGTGATATAACTCTGCAGGTCATACAGGTTATACAAGTCTACAGGTCATACAGAACTACAGGTCTACAGGTCAACAGGTCAACAAGTCAACAGGTCAACAGTTCATACATGTCATGTAGAACTGTAAGTTGACCGGTTCACAAGTCATACAAGTCATACAGGTCTACAGGACTACCGGTCATACAACTCATATAGATCTACAGGTTAACAAGTCATACAGATCAGATAGGTCATACAGGTCTACAAGTCGACAGGTTTACAGGTCATACAAATCATACAGCTCTACAGGTCATATGAGGCCACGAGCTATACAGGTCATATAGGTCTACAAATTATACAGATCTACATATGGAAATGTTTACAGGTCATACAGTTATACAGATCATACAGATCTACAGGTCAACGGGTTTAGAGATCTACAGGTCAACAGGTCATACAAGTGTACAGGTCAATCTACAGGGTTACAGGTGTACAGGTCATACAGGCTATACAGATCTACAGGTTGGCAGGTTAACAAGTCATACATCTCTTTTGCGTCTGCAGGTCATACAAGTCATGCAGGTCTACAATTAATACAAATCTACAATTCAACAAGTTAACAGGTCAACAGGTCATGTCATATAAGTCTAGAGGTCATGTCATACAAGTATAAAGGTCATATATGACTACAGGTCGACATGTTTCCAGGTCTACAGTTCATTAAGGTCATACAGATCTACAAGTCGACAGGTTAACAGGTCATATAACTCATATAAGTCTACAGGTCATGCAGGTCTAAAGGTCATATAGGACTACAGGTCATACAGGTCAGATAGGTCATAAAGGTCTATAGGTCTGTAGATTTATATGACCTGTAGACTTGTTTGACTTGCAGACCTGTAGACCAAAATATATCTGTAGACCTTTATGACCTATAAACCTGTAGACATGTTGAGCTGTATGACCTGTAGACCAGTATGACCTGTATGACCTGTATGACCTGCAGACCTTTTTGACTTGTATGACCTGTTAACGTGTCAACCTGTCGATCTGTATGACCTGTATGAACTGTAGACCTGTATGACCCGCAGACCTGTAGACTTGTATGATTTGATTTCTGTAGACCTGTGAGACCTGCAGACCCGTAGACTTATATGACCTGTATGACCTGTCGACCTGTCGATCTGTATGACCTGTAGACCTGTAAACCTATAAACCTGTAAACCTAAATGGTCCTATATAACCTTTAGACCAGTGTGACGTGTAATCCTGAAGACCTATATGACTTGTATGACCTGTTAACCTGTAGACCGTTTAACCCGCAAACCTGTAGATCTGTATGACCTGTATGACCTGTATGACCTGTATGACCTGTTAACCTGTCGACCTGTATGACCTGCAGACTTGTAGACCTGTGAAATATGATATATGAAGACCTATGTGACCTATGTGACCTGTGTGGAACGTTGACCTGTATGAGGTGTAGACTTATATGACTCATATGACCTGTATAACCGGCAGCCCTTTATGACTTGTATGACCTGATAACTTCTTAACCTGCCGACCTGTAGATCTGTATGACCTGCAGACCATTTTGACCTGCAGACCTGTAGACATATACGATATAATATTTGTAGACCTTTATGACCTGTTGACCTGTAAACCTGTCGAAATGTTGACTTGTATGACCTGTATGACCTGCAGACCTTTCTGACTTGTCTGACCTGTTAACCTGTCAAACTGAAATCTATATGACTTGTAGACCTCTATGACCTACTAACCTGCAGACTTTTATGATATGATTTCTTTAGACCTGTGAGAACTTATATGACCTTTATGGCCTGTATGATCTGTAGACCTGTAAACCTGTCGTATTGTAGACCAATATGAGCTGTAGACATATATGACCTGCAGACCTGTAGACCTATATGATATATTTGTATGACCCGTAAACCTGTATGAGCTGCAGACTTGTAGACCTATATAATATATCTGTAGATCTGTATGACCTATGAAACTATATGATCTGTGTGGCCTGTTGACTGTATGACCTGCAAACCTGTATGTCCTGTAAATTTGTAATATGTATGTAATATTTATAATATATCTGTATGACCTGTAGACCTGTAAACCTGTCGACCTGAAGATCTGTATGATCTGTAGACTTTTAGACATATATGATATATCTTTAGACCTGTATGACCTGTGGACATGTGAACCTGTTGACCTGTATCGCTGTAAACCTGTATGACCTGTATGACTTGCAAACCTATATAATCTGTACGATCTCTTAACCTGTGGACCTGTAGATATGTATGAATTGTATGACCTGCAAATATATATAATTTGTATGACCTGTGAACCTGTCGACCTGTAGATCTGTATGACCTGTAAACCTGTCAACGTGTATATCTGTATGGCCTGCAGACTAGTAGACATACATAATATGATATCTGTATGACTTGCAGTCTTGTAAACCTATATGTAGGCTTGTATGACCTGCAGAATTTTAGACACATATAAGAAGATATCTGAATGACCTGCAGCTCTGTATGACCTGTAGAAGTGTAAACCTGTCGACCTGTAGATCTGTTTGACCTGTATGAACTGTAGACCTGTAAACCTGTCGACCTGCAGATTTGTATGACTTGTAGACCTTTAGAGCTATATGACCTGTATGACTTGTAGAATTATATGAGCTGTAGACATGTATGACCTGCAGACCTGTATGGCCTTTGTGACCTTTAGGATAGCTGTAAACCTGTATGACCTGTATGATCTGTATGACTTGTTGACTTGTTATACTTGAATCCTTGTATGAATGCAGACTGAAATAAGTAGACTTGAATGACTTGTATGACCTGAAGACATTTATGATATCTGTAGACCCATATGACCTGTTGACCAGTATATCTGTAGACATGTATGATCTGTAGGCATGGATGATACCAGACTTGTATGACCGGCTGAACTGGACATTTGTAGACCAATATAAAGCAGACCAGACCAAGTAGACACATGGCCTGTATAACCATGTTAACCAGTATGACTTGTAGACTTGATCTGTAAACATGTCTGACCTGTAGACCTGTAGACTTGTATGACCTGCACAAATGTAGACTTATATGACATATATGACCTGTAGACTTGTAAACCTGTTGACCTGGAGACAGGTGGACATATATGACATGTATATCCTGTTGACATGTATGAAATGCAGACCTGTATGCCTTGAATAACCTGTGAACCTGTCAACCTGTAGATCTGTATGACCTGTAGTCTTGTAGACTAATATGACCTGTTGCCCTGTAAACTTGTAAACCTGTCGAATTGTAGATCTGTTGGACCTGTAGACCTGTGTGACCTGTGTGACCTGTGTGACCTCCAGACTGATATGACATTTATGACCTGTTAACCTGTTGACCTGCAGATGTATAAACTTTTTGACCTGTCGATCTGTATGAACTGTATGATCTGTAGACTTATATGACCTGTATGGCCTGTATGATCTGTAGACTTATATGACCTGTATGGCCTGTATGACCTGTAGACCTGTAAACCTGTAGATCTATATGACCTTTAGACCAATATGAACTATCTAACATTTATCTCTTGACCTGTAGACCTGTAGACCTTGTAGATCTGTATGACCTGTAGACTTGTATGACCTGAAAACCTGTTGACCAGTAGACCTGTATGATTTGTATGACCTGTAGACCCGTATGACCTGCAGACCTGTAGACTTGAATGATTTGATTTCTGTAGACCTGTGAGACCTGAAGACCCATAGACTTATATGACCTGTATGACTTGTAGACCTGTAAACCTGTAAACCTGTCGACTTGTAGACCAATATGAGCTGTTGACATTTATGACCTGCAGACCTGTAGACCTATATGATATGATATCTATATGACCTGTAAACTTGTATGAGCTGCAGACTTGTAAACCTATATAATATATCTGGAGATCAGTATGACCTATGGACCTATATGACTTGTGTGGCCTGTTGACTTGTATGACCTGTAGACTTGTAAACCCGTCGACTTTTGGATCTCTATGACCTATATGACCTTTAGACATGTAAACCTGTAAACCTGTCGAGCTGTATGACCTATTAACCTGTCGACCTGTAGAACTTTATGACCTGTCGACATGTAGACCTGTATGACCTGCAGACCTGTATACCAAAATGATATATCTGTAGACCTTTTTGACCTGTTGACCTTTATTACTTTTATTAACCGTTGACCTGTAGACCTCTAAACCTGTCGACCTGTAGATCTGAATGACCTGTAGATTTGTATGACCTCTATGACCTGCAGAACAGTGTGACCTATTTGAATTTTTAACCTGTCGATCTGAAGATCTGTATTACTTAGCTGTATGACCTGTGGACTTGTAAACCTTGTCAACATGTAGATATGTATGAACTGTAGCCTTTTATGACCTGTATGAGCTGTAGACCTGTAACCTGTCGACGTGTACATGTGAATGAAATGTAGACCTGTATGACCTGCAGACCTGCATGATCAGTAGACAGCAAGAAATGACTGAAAGACCTGTCTGACTTGTATGACCTGTAAACCTGTCGTCCTTTAGATCTGCATGACCTGTGGACTTGTATGACCTGTAGACTTCTTAACCTGTCGACCTGTAGGTCTGAATGAACTGTAGACTTGTATGACCTGTAGACATGTAAACCTGTCGACCTGTAGATCTATAAGACCTGTATGACCTGTAGACCTGTAAACCTGTATGATATGATAAATGTATGAGTTGTAGACCCATATGAGCTGCAGACTTGTAGACCTATATAATATTATATCTGTAGAGCTGTATAACCTGTGCACCTATAAACCTGTCAACCTGTAGATCTGTATGACCTGTATCCCGATATAACCTGTGTTGCCTGTTGATCTGTATGACCTGTAGCCCTGTAAACCCGTCGACCTGTAGATCTGTATGAATTGTAGACCTGTGTGACCTGCAGACCTGTATACCTATGTGAACTGTAGACCTGTATGACCGATATGACCTGTAGGATATCTGTAACCTCTGGACCTGTAAACCTATCAACCAGTAGAGCTGTATGATCGGTAAAACTGAATGACCTCCGGACATGTAGACCTGCAGACCAGTAGACCAAAATGATATGAAATCTGAAGACCTTTATGACGTTTGGACCGAAAAAACTTGTATTAACGTATAAGTATTTAGCTGTATGACGTGTGGCCCTGTAACCTTTTAACATGTAGATATGTATGACGTGTAGCCTAATATGACAAGTGTGGCCTGTTGACCTGTATGACCTGTATGACCTGTAAACCTGTCGAACTGGAAATCTGTATGATCTGCAGAAATGTATGACCTGCAGACCTGTAGACCTATATAACTTTTATGATCTGTTGACCTGCAGACCTCTAAAGCTGTCGACATGTAGATTTGTATGACCTGTATGGCCTCTCAACCTTTCAACCTGTATGACGTGTATGACATGTAGAGTTGTAAACCTGTCGACCTGTAGATTTCTAAACTTGTATGAGATGCAGACTTGTAGACATATGATATGATATCCTTAAATCTGTATAATCTGTATAATCTGTATAACAATATGACTTGTGTGGCCTGTAGACTTGTATGATCTGTAGACCTGTAAACCTGTCGACCTGTGGATCTGTATGACTTGTAGAGCTGTATGTGAATAGGTGTAGACCTATGTGAACTGTAGATCAGTATGACCTTTTGAACTGTATGACCTGCAGACCTATATAACTTGTATTAACTGTTGACCTGTAGACGTCTTAATCTGTCGACCTGTATATCTGAATGACCTGTAGATCTGTGTGACCTCTATGACCTGCAGAACAATGTGACCTATTGGAACTCTTAACCTGTCGATCTGTAGATTTGTATGATTGTATTACTTAGCTGTATGACCTGTGGACCTGTTGACCTTGTCAACATGTGGATATGTATGAACTGTAGACTTGTATGACCTTTTTAACCTGAAGACACATATGACTTGTAGGACCTGATAACCTGTCGAACTGTATACCTGTATGACCTGCAGACCTGTTTGACCTGCAGACCTGTAGACCTATATGATATGATATTTGTAGACCTTTATGACCTGTAAACCTGTCGAAATGTTGAGCTGTATGACCCGTACACCTGTAAACCTGTCGACCTGTAGATCTGTGTGACCTGTATGACCTGCAGACCTTTCTGACTTGTATAACCTGTTAACCTTCGACCTGTAGATCTATATGACTTGCATGACCTGCTAACCTGTCGACACGTAGAACTGTAAGACACGTATGATCTTTAGACCTATAAATCTGTCGACCTGTACATCTGTATGACCTGTATGACCTGTAAACTTATATGATATATCTGTATGACCCGTAGACTTGTATGAGCTCCAGACCTGTAGACCTATATTATATGATATCTGTATCTGTATATGTATGTACCTGTGGACATATAAACCTGTCAACCTGTAGATCTGTATGACCTTGATAACCTTTAGACTTAGACTAGTATGACCTGCAGACATATATGATATGCTTTCTGTATGATTTGTAGACGTGTAAACCTGTCGACCTGTACATCTGTATGACTTGTATGACCTGTAAACCTGTCAAACTTTGGAGCTGTATGATCTGTAGACCTTTTTGATATGATTTTTCTGTAGATATGTATGAACTTTAGACATGTGTATCTTTAGACCTATATGACCTGTCGACATGTATGTTATGTGTAAACATTTATGACTTGTATTACCTGTAATCCTATCTGACCTGTAGACCTGAATGACCTGTATAATATATGTAGACCTGTATGACTTGTGGAAATGTAAACATGTCAACCTGTAGATCTGTCTGACCTGTAGACCTGTATGACCTAAAACATATATGACCTATATGACCATTTAACCTGTGGACCTGTAGATCTGTATGACCTGTATGACCTGTAGACTTATAAACCTGTCGATGTGTAGATCTGTATGACCTGTATGACCTGTATGTCCTGCAGACTTGTCGACATAAATAATTTGATATTTGTATGACCTGTAGACCTGTTAACCTGTCGACCTGTAGATTTGTATGACCTGTAGACATGTAGACCTGAATGACCTCTATGACCTGCAGACCTATGTGACCTATTTGACCTGTTAACCTTTCGATCTGTATGACCTGTATGAATTGTAGACATGTAGATTTGTAAAACCTGTATGACCTCTTAAATTGTTGACCTGTAGATCTCTGTAACCTGTATAACCTGAATAACCTGTAGACCTTTAAACCTTTCGACCTGCAGATCTGTATCAACTTTAGACCTATATGGCGTGTATGACGTGTATGACCTGTTGACCTGTATGACCTGTAGACCTTTAAACCTGTCGACATATAGACTTGTATGACCAGTAGAAATGCGTGACCTGTAGACGTGTATGACCTGTAGACATATGAGCTGTATGACCTATACACTTGTAAACCTGTCGACGTGTATATATAAATGAAATGTCGACCTGTATGACCTGCAGACCTCTGGACATATCTGATGTGTATAACCTGTTGACCTATATGATTTGTAGACCTGTATAATCAGTAGACCTGTATGTTTTCTGGAAACATGTATGACTTGCAGACCTGTAGACATATGCGCCCTGTATAACCTATAGACCTACATGATCTGTAGACATGCAAGAAGTCAGACAAGAAGTCAGACAGGTCTACACCTGTCTGTATGTCGTCCTTTAGATTTGCATGGCCTGTAGACTTGTATGACCTGTTGAATTGTAAACCTGTCGACCTGTATGACATGTATGACCTTTTAACTTGTTGACTTGTAAACCTGTCGACCTGTAGATCTGTATGACCTGTATGACCTGTATGACCTGTTGACTTGTAAACCTGTCGACCTGTAGACCTTTATGACCTGTATGACCTGTAAACTCTACAGTCATACAGATATCATATTATATAGGTATATGATATGATATGACCCGTAGAGTCTTATGAGCTACAGACTTGTAGAGCTAGATAATATGATATCTGTAGAGCTGTATAACCTGTGCACCTGTAAACCTATCAACGTGTAGATTTGTATGACCTGTAGACCTGTAAACCTGTTGACCTGTGGATCTGTATGACTTGTAGACCTGTATGACCTGCAGACCTGTAGACCTATGTGACCTGTAGACCTGTATGACCTGTAGGATATCTGCAGACCTGAAGACCTCTAAACCTGTCGACCTGTAGATCTGTATGACCTGTAGATCTTTGTGACCTCTATGACCTGCAGAACAAAGTGACCTATTTGAACTCTTGACCTGTCGATATGTAGATCTGTATGACCTGTAGCCTTATATGACCTGTGTGGCCTGTTGACCTGTATGACCTGCGGACCTGTAGACTTATATAACTTGTATGACCTGTTGACCTGTAGACCTCTAAAGCTGTCGACATGTAGATTTGTATGACCTTAAAACTTGTAAAACTGTCGACGTGTATATATGTATGAAATATAGACCTTTATGACCTCCTGACCTGTAGACATATCTGACCTGTCTAACTGTCTAAATACAATCTGGACTCCCAGATTGTATTTCTGTATTACCTGAATGATCTGTAGACATGCAAGAAATGTAGACCTTTCTGACGTGTATGACCTAGAAACCTGTACACTCGACCTATAGATCTGTATGACCTGTATGACCTGTTAACCTGTTGACTTGTAGAACTGTATGACTTGCATGACCTGTAGCCCTATAAACCTGTCGACCTGTATGACCTGTATGACCTTTCGACTTCTAAACCTCTCGATGTGTAGATCTGTATGACCTGAAGACCTCTATGACATGCAGACTTATAGACATATAAAATATGATGTTAGTAGACCTGTATGACCTGTGGAAGTGTATAATCTTTCAACCTGTATGATATTTGGAGACCTGTATGACCTGCAGACCTGTAGACACATACAACCTGTATAATCTGTAGACCCGAATGATCTGTAGACATGCAAGAAATGTAGACCTTTCTGACGTGTATGACCTGGAAACCTGTACACTTGTAAACCCGTCGACCTATAGATATCTATGACCTGTATGACCTGTAGACATGAAAAGCTGTTGACCTATAGATCTGTATGACTTGTATGACCTGTAGCCCTATAAACCTGTCGACCTGTAGATGTGTATAGCCTGTCTGACCTGTTAACATGTCGATCTCTAGAGCTCTATGACCTTTATGACCTGTAGACCTGTTAACCTGTTGATTTGTAGACCTGTATGACCTGTATGACCTGCAGACTTGTAGACATATATATGATATCTGTATGACCTGTAGACCTGTAAACTTGTCGACCTGAAGATCTGTATGACCCATAGACCTGTATTACCTGCAAACATATATGACCTGTATGACCTGTTAACCTGTCGACCTGAAGATCTGTATGACCTGTATGACCTTTCGACTTCTAAACCTCTCGATGTGTAGATCTGTATGACCTGAAGACCTCTATGACATGCAGACTTATAGACATATAAAATATGATGTTAGTAGACCTGTATGACCTGTGGAACTGTATAATCTGTATGACCTGTTAACCTGTGGACCTGTAGATCAAAATGATATGATATCTGTAGATTTTTATGACCTGTCGACTTGTAAACCAGTCGACATGTAGAAATGTGTGACCTGTTGACCCGTATGACCTGTCATACAGATCTACAGGTCAACCAGTCATACAGGTCATACAGATCTACAGGTCAACAGGTTTTGAGGTCTACAGGTCAACAGGTCATACAAGTTATATAGGTCTACAGATCTGCAGGTCATACAGTACAGATCATACAAATCTACAGGTTGACAGGTTTACATGTCCACAGTCCATACAACTAGTAATACAGAAATATAGTAATACAGATCGATAGATTAACAGTTCCAATAGGTCACTTAGGTCTGCAGGTCATACAGATCATACAGGTCTACAGTTCACATTGGTCTACAAGTCTGCAGGTCATACAATTCTACAAGTCATACAGATCTACAGGTCGACAGGTTTACAGGTCATACCAGTAAGACAGGTCTACATTTCTTGCATGTCTACAGATCATGCACGTCTACAGGTTATACAGGTCATATATGTCTACAGGTCTGCAGGTCATACAGGTCTCCAGATATCATACAGGTCTACAAGTCATACAAGTCAACTTGCAATACAGTTGACTAGGTCAGATATGTTTACAGGTCTACAGGTCATACAAGTTATATAAGTCTACAGGTCTGCAAGTCATACAGTTCTACAGGTCATAAAGATCTACAGGTCGACAGGTTTACAGGTCTACAGGTCATACAAGTCAGATAAGTCTACAGGTCATACAGGTCATACAGTTCTACAGTTCACATAGGTCTACAGGTCTGCAGGTCATACAGGTCTACAAGTCATACAAATCTACAGGACGACAGGTTTACAGGTCTACAGTTCATACAGGTCAACAGGCCACACAAGTCATATAGGTCCATTAGTTATTCAGATCTACAGATATCATATCATATAGGCCTACAGGTCTGCAGGTTATACATGTTTACAGTTCATATAAATCCGTCAACCTGCAGAACTGCATGACAAATATGACCTGTAGCCCTATAAACATGTGGACCTGTAGATCTGTAAGATTTTTAGTCCTGTATGTGATGCAGACGTGTAGACTTATATATGATATCTGTAGACCTGTATGACCTGTAGACATGTAAACCTGTCGACCTGCAGAACTGTATGACAAATATGACCTGTAGCCCTATAAACCTGTCGACCTGTAGATGTGTATAACCTGTATGACCTGTAGCCCTATAAACCTGTGGACCTGATATCTGTATGATATCTGCAGACTTATATGACTGGTATAACCTGTTAACTTGTAGATCTGTATGACCTGTAAACCTGTCGACCTGTAGTCCTATATGACCTTTAGACCAGTATGACGTGTAGACCTGTAGACGTATATGACATGTATGACCTGTATTACCTGTCGACCTATAGATCTGTCTGAACTGTAGACTTGTATGACATGTACACCTGCAGACTTATATGACTTGTATGACCTGATAACCTGTCGACCTGTATGACCTGTAAACCTCTAGACAAATATATGATATCTGTAGACCTCTATGGCCTGTAGACCTGTGAACATGTCGACCTGTATGACCTGCAAACCTATGTATTCTGTATGACCTTTTAACCTGTTGGCCTGTAGATATGTATAACCTGTTTGACCCGTAAACCTGTAGACATGTTAACCTGTTGACTTGTATGACCTGCATACCTGTAGACACATATGATATATCTGTAGACCTGTATGACCTGTAGACCCTTTGAACCTGTCGACCTGTAGATCTGTATGACCTGTAGACCTGTAAACCTGTCGACCTGTAGAGTTGTATGACCTTTCAGATCACCCACTTCCTGCCCTCGTGTGTTTCCCGCCTGTGGGGTACGTAAGTGGACTTACGGTGAGCGTATTACGTCACTTCCTGCTTGCGCCTGTTGCACTCTATATCTGTGTAGACTCTCTCAATCCTCTGTTTAGTTTTCTGTTAACTTAATCGCTTTAAGCACCACGTCACACTAAGCGTAATAAATTACTAAGCGTATTATATTACGCCTAGTTTTTATCACATAGGCCTATAATAGAACCCGTAATAGTTGTAATACTTGTAGCCATACTAGCATACCAGCTATGGCTGCTCTCTCTCTTTCCGCTTCTCCCTCCCTCTCGTGCTCAGTGTGTCCAACAAGTGTAGTTTATTTGCAGTCCTGGAGGCGAGGCTCAGTATTCTAGAGTCCCGGCTCCGCGCCATGGAAGCAAGTCCATTAGCTATTGTAGCTTCTCAGACCCCCTTAGCCGGCACGGAGCCACCTAGCCTAGCCGCCGCTAGCAGTTCCCCCGCAGCTCCCGAGCAGCCGGGAAGCCAGTCCCGCTGGGTGACAACACGAGTTCAACGGAAACATAGACCTAAAAAGCCCGTGTCTCACCACCAACCCCTCCACGTCTCCAACCGATTTTCCCCACTCAGCGACACACCCGCTGAGGACGAAACTCCACATGTTGGCCCTGTTGCTCACAGTGGCCCCGCCGTTGTGAAGCCAGCATTAGTCATTGGCGACTCCGTCCTCCGGAACGTGAGGTTAGAGACTCCAGCGACCATTAAATGTATCCCAGGGGCCAGAGCGGGCGACACTGAGGCTAATCTGAATCTGCTGACAAAACGGAAATGTAAATACAGTAGAATTGTAATCCACGTCGGCGCTAATGACACCCGACTCAGTCGGCGTTATCTAAAGTTAATGTGGCATTGGTGTGTAACTATGCAAAAACTATGTCGGACTAATTTTCTCTGGCCCGCTGGATGTCTAGGTGGTGTTTAACAAGCAACGTGGCTTATATAGACAAGTGGAGCTCCTTCTGGGGAAAGCCTGGTCTGTTTAGGAGGTATGGCGTCCACCCTACTTTGGGTGGTGCACCCCTCTTATCTAGGAATATAGCACATTCTGTTAGCCATCCTAATCCCTGACAAACACCCGGAGTTCAGACCAGCAGGCAGAGCCGCAGTCTTACACGCCCCTCTGCAGGTGCCTTCGTGCTGTCATCCACCCAGCCCCCCTTCTGTCCCATAGAAACTGTGTCTGCCTCGAGGCTGTATAAGACTAAACCCAAATCTGGAGGAGTTATTCATAGCAACTTAGTAAAAATCAAAACCACTGCTCCAGCAAACCAACCCAGTAAAACTATTAGATGTGGTTTGCTAAATATTCGATCTCTTCCTTCCAAGTCTCTCCTAGTGAATGATTTAATTAAAAATCACCAAATTGATCTATTGACCCTCACTGAGACCTGGTTGCAGCAGGATGAATATGTCAGTTTAAATGAATCTACCCCTCCTGGTTACATTAATTACCATGTGCCACGTGTCACTGGTAGAGGAGGAGGAGTGGCTGCAGTTTATCAGTCAAATCTGCTTATTAACCCTTGGCCTAATGTTTCGTATGATTCATTTGAAAGCCTTACTGTCAGCTTCTCTCACCCTGACTGGAAAGCAGAGAAACCACTTATACTTACTGTTGTCTACCGTCCCCCCGCACCTTATTTTAGGAAGAATTCCCAGACTTTCTGTCAAACTTAGTAATGGAATCAGACAAAGTCATTATAGTGGGTGACTTCAACATTCATGTGGACGTTGACGTTGATTGTCTGGCTATTGCATTTAAGTCTCTCTTAGATTCAATTGGCTTCTCTCAGAGGGTAGATAAACCAATTCACTCCTTTAATCATGTCCTTGACTTAGTACTAACCTATGGGATAGAAGCTGAGCACATTACAGTTTTCCCTCAAAACCCTGTCCTCTCTGACCATTCTTTAATAACATTTGAATTTACCTTGACAAATTATGCTTTACTTGGGAAAAAGTCCCACGACAGAAGATGTTTATCTGATATTGCTGTCTCTAGATTTAAAGAGCTCATTCCAGCAGAGCTTGCCGCCACACCTAGTAGCATTACAATGGGCAGCTATGCTGATCTTACTCCCTTGCAGGTAGATTATCTTGTAGATAGCACTGCAGCAGCACTCCTTGGGACACTCGATGCCGTAGCACCTCTGAAAAAGAAGGTTATCAACCACAAGAGAATAGCTCCCTTGTATAGCCTGAACCTGCGCACCTTGAAGCAGAAGACCAGACGGCTGGAAAGGAAAACACATTCCAGCCAGCGTGAGGAAGACCGTCAAGCTTGGAAGGATAGTTTATGAATATATAAAAAAGAACTTCGTAAAACCAGAAGCACGTACTATTCATCTTTAATAGAAAAGAATAAAAACAACCCCAGGTTCCTTTTCAGCACTGTAGCCAGGCTGACCAAGAACCATAGTTAACCTTACTTAAAAAGCCTTCTCTAGATCCAGGTGTGTTAGCAAATTATAAGGCCCATATCCAACCTTCCCTATATCTCCAAGATCTTTGAGAAGGTGGTTCTAAAGCAGCTACATGAGCATCTGCACAGTAATGAACTGTTTGAAGCTTTCCAATCTGGATTCAGAGAACACCATAGCACTGAAACAGCACTGGTTAAAGTCTCTAACAATCTTCTGATAGCTTCTGATAGAGATCTGGTCTCTATACTGGTACTTCTGGACCTCAGTGCTGCATTTGACACCCTTGACCACAGCATTCTGCTGCAGAGACTAGAACATGAAATCGGGATTAAAGGCTCTGCCCTAAAATGGTTAAAATCATACTTATCCGATAGGTTTCAGTTTGTTAGTGTTAACAATGACCATTCAGAGTACAGCAGAATTACGTATGGCGTACCACAGGGCTCAGTTTTAGGGGCAATTCTTTTCATTCTTTACATACTCCCATTCGGCGATATAATCCGGAAACACTCAATCGACTTCCACTGCTACGCAGATGATACCCAGCTCTACTTATCGATAGAACCAGATGATAAAAGCCACCTCATCAATCTGCAAGACTGCCTAAAGGACATCAAATCCTGGATGTCCTCTAACTTCCTTCGACTAAACTCAGATAAAACAGAGGTCATTGTGTTTGGACCTAAACATCTCAGGGACACCTTCTCTTTGCAGATTGCTTATCTAGATGGCATCACCCTGAACTCTAGTATGACCGCAAGGAACCTTGGAGTAATATTTGACCAAGACCTTTCATTCAGCTCACACATAAAACATGTGACTAAGACTGCCTTTTTTCACCTGCGCAGCATAGCCAAAATTAGGAATATCCTATCTCAGAGTGATCCTGAGAAACTAGTCCATGCATTTATCACCTCTAGGCTGGACTACTGTAACTCTCTGTTGTCAGGATGTCCGAAAAACTCTCTAAAGAGTCTGCAGTTAGTCCAGAACGGTGCAGCAAGGATATTGACAGGAGTTAGTAAAAGAGAACACATCTCTCCCACTTTAGCTTCATTGGCTCCCTGTAGGATATCGAGTAGACTTCAAAATCCTTCTGCTGACTTAATGACAAAGCTCCATCCTATTTGAATTACCTCATAGTCTCTTATTATCCTACCAGAGCACTTCGCTCCCAGAATGCAGGTCTGTTAGTGACTCTCAGTATCTTTAAAAACAGACTGGGAGGTAGAGCCTTCAGTTATCGGGCTCCTTTACTGTGGAACCAACTCTCTCCATGGGTCAGAGAGGCAGACACTCTCACTACATTTAAGACTAGGCTTAAAACCTTCCTCAACGACAGAGCGTTTAGTTAGGGCCAGTTCAGGTAGCTCTGAACCATTTTTATGTTGCTATAGGCTTAGACTGCTGGGGGATACATCAGGTTACATAGAGCTTTCTCCTCTCCTCTCCTCTCCTCTCCCACACTTTAAATTATCATTTTCACTATCTACTGCACCTTGTTGTTTGGCCTTGGTGTCTCACTCTCTCTCTATTTGTGTTTCCACAGATCCACCGAAGCTCCATCTCTCTCCACCAACCGCCCCCTGCATCACCCTCCTCCCCTTTTACCCCTACTGTTAAACCGACCTGCCCTTCGTTCCCAGGAACCAGTCTACCACCCATTACCCCCATTAAGCTGCCTGACTCTCCCTGCCTTCCCTCCCACCAAAAACTGCCTTCGTCAGCTCCTGCACACCATTTCCATGCTGTGCATATTCTGTATTGTCACCTGTTTTCTTGTCTAAATATAAAATCTGTTGCACATCTGCCTGTCCTGGGTGAGGGATCCCTCCTCTGTTGCTCCCCATGAGGTTTCTTTTTTTTCCCTGTTAAAAGGGTTTTTTGTTTTGAGTTTTTCCTCAGTCAATGTGAGGGGGCAGAGGATGTTGTTATGATGCAATGTAAAGCCCTTTGAGACAAACTGTTTTAAAAAATGCGCTATACAAATAAAATTGCCTTGCCTTGCCTGTAGACTTGCATGACCTGCCTACCGGTCGACATATACATACATACACGTCGTATAAGTCTACAGGTCATACAGATCTACAGGTCAACAGGTTTACATGTCTACAGGTCATACATGCCATAGAGATCCAAAAGTCGACGGGTTTACAAGTCTACAGGTCAACAGGTCATACAAGTCATGCAGATCTAAAGGACGACAGGTTTACAGGTCATAAAAGTCAGAAAGGTCTACAAATCATGCATGTCTACAGATCATTCAGGTCTACAGGTTGGACAAGTCAGATATGTCTACATATGTCTACATACAGGTCTAGTCTAGTCATACAAATCTACAGGTCGACAGGTTTACAGGTCTACAGGTCATACAAGTCAAAAGGCCACACAAGTCATATAGGTCCATAGGTCATACAGATATATTATATAGATCTACAAGTCTGCAGCTCATACAGGTTTATAGGGCATACATATATCATATCATATAGGTCTAAAGGGTCTGCAGGTCATAAATGTCTACAGCTCATATTGGTCTACAAGTCATACAGGCCATGCAGGCCATACAGATCAAATAAGTACAGGTCATATAAGTCCATAGGTCTGCAGGTCATACAGGTCTACATTTCATTCATATATGCAGGTTGAATGGTTTAAAGGTCATATATGTCTCACAGGTCACCATGTCACACAGATCTACAAGTCGACAGGTCTACAGGTCTGCAGGTCTTCTAAAGATACCATATAGGTCATTCAGGTCTACAGATATCATAGAGGTCGAAAGGTCCTCTACAGATATCATACTCTACAGGTCATGCAAGTCAACAGAAATATGTCTACAGGTCATACAACCATACAAGGCACCAGATATCATACGGGTCCACAAGTCATTCAGGTCATCATGTCTACAAGTCTGCAGGTCATAAAAGTCTACAGGTCATACAGATCTACACGTCGACAGGTTTACAAGTCGACAGGTCATACAGGTCATACAGGTCATACAGGTCTACAGGTCATACAGATGTACAGGTCGAGGAGGTTTACAGGTCTACAAGTCATACAGGTCTACAGATATAAGTCTACAGGCCATACAGTCATATACAGGGATACAAGTTATACAAGTCATACAGGTCTATGGGTCATACAGATTTACAGATATCCTACAAGTCACACAGGACATACAAGTCTGCAGGTCATATACAGCTCCTATAAGTCTACAAGTCCTACAGGTCATATAGCTACAAATCATACAAATCTACAAGTCGACAGGTTTACAGATAGACAGGTCATACAGGTCTACAGATATCATGTTATGTATGTCTACAAGTCTGCAGGTCATACAGACATACAAATCGAAAAGTTTACAGGCCTACAGGTCATACAGGTCATACATATCTACAGGTCGATAGGTTAACAGGTCATACAGATTATATAAATTTGCAGGTCATACAACTCATACATATCTACAGGTCCACAGGTTAACAGGTCATACAGATTATACAGGTTTGCAGGTCATACAGGTCATACAGGTCATACAGGTCATACAGGTCTACAGGTATACAGGTCATACAGATAAACAGGCCGACAGGTTCACAGTTCCACAGGTCATACAGGTCTACTGACATCATATTATATATGTCTATAAGTCTGCATGTCATAGAGGTCTTCAGGTCATACAGATCTACACGTCGAGAGGTTTAGAAGTCGAAAGGTCATACAGGTCATACAGATCTTCAGGTCGACAGGTTAACAGGTCATACAGGTCATATACGTTTGCAGGTAATACAGGTCTATGGGTGATACAGATCTTCGGGTCGACAGGTTTACAGGTCTACAGGTCATACAGATATCATATATATGTCTACAAGTCTGCAGGTCATACAGGTCTACACATCAACAGGTTAACAGGTCTACAGGTCATAAAGGTCATAGAGCTCTAGAGATCGACATGTTAACAGGTCATACAGGCAATACACATCTACAGGTCGACAGGTTTATAGGGATACAGGTCATACAAGTCATACAGTTCTACAAGTCGACATGTTAACAAGTCATACAGGTCATACAGATCTATGGGTCCACAGCTTTTCATGTCTACAGGTCATACAGGTCATAGATATCTATAGGTTGACGGGTTTACAAGTGTACAGGTTTCCAGGTCATACACGTCAGAAAGGTCTACATTTCTTGCATGTCTACAGATCATTCAGGTCTACAGATTATACAGGTCGTATGTGGCTACAGGTCTGCAGGTCATACAGGTCTCCAAATATCATACAGGTTGACAGATTATACAGGTCTACAGGTCATACAGGTCAACAGGTCCATAGGTTAATAGGTCATACAGGTCATACAGGTCATACAGGTCAACATGTCTACAGGTCTGCAGGTCATACAGGTCATACAGATCATTTCAGCCTACAGGTCGACAGGTTTACAGGTCAAACAGGTAATACAGGGCATACAGATCTGCAGGTTGACATGTTTAGAAGTCTACAGGTCTGCAGGTCATACAGATCTACAGGTCGACAGGTTTACAGGTCTACAGGTCTCCAGATGTCATACAGGTCATACAGGTCTACAGTTCACATAGGTCTACAGGTCTGCTGGTCTTACATATCTACAAGTCATACAGATCTACAGGACGACAGGTATAAAGGTAATACAGGTCAACAGGCCAACCAGGTCATACAGGTCCATATGTCATACAAATATACAGATATCATAATAATAGGTCTACAAGTCTGCACCTCATACAAGTTTACGTGTTAAACAGATATATCATATAGGTCTACAGGTCCTCAGGTCATACATGTCTACATCTGATTTTGTTCTACAAGTCGACAGGTTTACAGGTCGTACAGGCCATACAGGTCATATAAGTCTACAGGTCATACAAGTCATATAAGTCTGCAGGTCATACAGGTCATTTAAGTTGACAGGTTTGAAGGTCTCACAGGTATACAGAAATCATATCATACAAGTCTACAGTTCTGTGGGTCATACAGGCCTACAGGTCATACAAATCTACAGATATCATGTCTTGTCTTATCATGACTTCATACAGGTCTTACATATCTATAGGTTTACTGGTCATACAGGTCTACAGATCATGCAGATCATATAGGTCTACAAGTCATACAGGTCAACAGGTTATACAGGTCTACAGGTCTACAGGTTGACAGGTTTACAGGTGTACAGGTCATACAGCTCTACAGATATATCATATAAGTGTACAAGTGTGCAGGTCATACAGGTCTATATGTCATACAGATCTACAGGTCAAAAAGTTTACATATCTACAGGTCATACAAGTCATACACATCTGCAGGTCAACAGGTTAACAGGTCATAAATGTCATATCAGTCTGGAGGTCACACAGGTCACACAGGTCATACAGGTCTACAGGTCCAACAGATCTACAATTCGACAGGTTTACATGTTTACAGGTCAACAGGTCATATTAGTCAACAAGACTACAGGTCATACAAGTCATACAGATCTACAGGTTGACAGGTTTACAGGTCTACAGGTCATAAAGGACTACAGATATCATATCATATAGGTTTACAGGTTTACAGGTCAAACAGGCCTTACAGATCTACAGGTCGGCAGGTTAACAGGACATACATGTCATTTGCGTCTGCAGGTCATACAGGTCATATAAGACTACAGTTCACACAAGTCATATGTGTCTACAGATATCATATAGGTCTACAGGTCATACATGTCTAGAGATATCATATCATATAAGTCTAGAGGTCTACTAGTCTACAGATCTACAGGTTGACCGGTTCACAGGTGATAAAAGTCATACAGGTCTACAAGTCATACAAATCTCCAGTTAGATAAGCTTACTGGTCATATATGACTACAGGTCATACAATTCATACATATATACATGTCATACAAGTCTACAAATATACAGGTCTACAGGTCATTCAGGCCACACATGTTTACAGATATCCTACCGGTCACATAGGTCATACAGGTCTACAAGTCATACATGTTTACAGCTCAAATAGTTCTACAGGTCATACAGGTCTACATATCATACAGGTTAAGGTTAGGGTTAGGGTTAGGGTTAACAGTTTATACAGGTCACATAAGTCTACATGTCTGCAGGTCACACAAAAATCACAAAAATCATATCATACAGGTCTACAGTTCATACAGGTCATAAATATATATAAGTAGACAGGTTACCAGGTCATACCGGTCTACATATATCATACAGGCCTAAAGGTCATAGGACAACAGGTAATACAAGTCATACATGTCTACACATAACATACATGTCGACAGGTTATACAGGTCTACAGGTCATCTACAGATAACATACAGGCCATACATGGTCATATATGTCTACAGGTCTGCAGGTCATACAGGTCTCCAGATATCACACAGGTCTACAGATTATACAGGTCTACAAGTCATACAGGTTAACATTTCATTAATATATACACATCGACAGGTTTACAGGTCTACAGATCATACAGATCTACAGGTCATACAGGTCATATAAGTCTACAGGTCTGCAGGTCTCACAGGTCTACAGAAATCAAATCATACAAGCCTACAGGTCTGCGGGTCATACACGTCTACAGGTCATACAGATCTACAGGTTGACAGGTTTACAGGTCTACAGTTCATACAGGTCATACAGATCGACAGGTTGACAAGTTAACAGGTCTGCAGGTCATACAGGTCATACTGGTCAACAGGTCACACAGATTTACAGGTCGACAGGTTCACAGGTCTACAGGTCATACAGCTCAACGTGTCTGCAGGTTTACAGGTCTACAGGTCATAAAGGTCTACAGATATATCATTTTGGTCTACAGGTCTGCAAGTCATACAAGTCTACAGGTCATATAAATCTACAAACCTATAGACCTTTATGACCTATCTGACTTGTATGACCTGTAGTCCTATATGACTTTTAGACCTGTATGACCTGTAGACCTATATGACTACAGGTCATACAGGTCAAAAGGTCATATAGGACTAGGGGTCATACAGGTCAGATAGGTCATAAAGGTCTATAGGTTTGTATGACCTGTAGTCCTATATGACCTTTAGACCTGTATGACCTGTAGACTTATATGACTTATATGACCTGTTAACCTGTTGACTTGTAGATCTGTATGACCTGTATCAACTGTAGACCTGGAAACATGTCGACCTGTAGTCATATATGACCTTTATACTTGTATGACATGACCTCTAGACTTATATGACATGTATGACTTGTTGACCTGTTAACCTGTTGAATTTGTATTTATAATTTGTATTTATAATTATTTATAATTTGATTTGTATTACTTGTAGACCTGCATGACTTGTATGACCTGCAGACGCAAAAGAGATGTATGTATCTGCAGACCTGTAGACCTATATAACTTATAAGACCTGTTGACTTGTAGACCTCTAAACCTTTTGACCTGTAGATTTGTATGACCTGTATGACCTGTAGACCTGTAAACATTTCCAACTGTAGATCTGTATGACTTGTAGACCTATATGACCTGTATAGCTGTATGACTTGTATGACCGGTAGTCCTGTAGACCTGTATGACTTGTATGACTTGTGAACCGGTCAACCTACAGATCTACATGACATGTATGAACTGTTTACCTGTTGACATGTTGACCTGTCAACCTGTAGATCTGTATGACCTGTAGACTTGTATAACCTGTATGACCTGCAGAGTTATATCACTTGTATGACCTGTTAACCTGTCGACTTTTAGATACCTGTAGACCTATATGATATATTTCTGTAGACCTGTATGACCTGTCGACCTGCGGAGCGGTATGACCTGTATGAACTGTAGACTTGTAAACATTTCAACCTTTAGATTTGTATGACCTGCAGACCTGTAGACTTGTATGATATGATTTTTGTAAACCTCTCTGACCTGCAGACGTGTATGTGTCGATGATATGACCTGTATAAACTGTTGACCTGTATGACCTGTAGACCTGTATGATATGTAGACCTGTATGACCTGTAGCCATATATGAGCTGTAAACATGTATGACATGTAGACTTGTATGACTTGTATGACCTGTGAAACGGTCAACCTGTAGATCTGTAAGACTTGAAGACCTGTATGAGATGCAGACGTGTAGACTTATATGATATGATATCTGTAGACCTGTATGACCTGTAGACCTGTATGATATCTGTAGACATGTATGACTTGTATGAACTGTAGTCTTATATGACCTGTAGACCTGTATGACCTGTATGACTTGCAGATGCAAATGACTTATATGACCTGTTAACCTGCCGACCTGTGAATTTGTATGGCCTGAATGACCTGTAAACCTGTAAACCTATATGATAAGATATCTGTAGACCTTTATGACCTGTAGACCTGTAAACCTGTCCCTCTGTAGATCTGAATGACCTGTAGACTTGTATGTCCTATATGACCTACAGGCTTATATGACTTGTATGATCTGTTAACCTGTCGACTTGAAGATCTGTATGACTTGTATGAGCTATAGACCTGTAAACCTGTCAACGTGTAGCCTTTAGACCAGTATGACGTGTAGACCTATATGACTTGTATGACCTGTTGACCTGTAGACCGTTTAACCTGTCGACCTGCAGATTTGTATGACCTGTATGATCTGCAGACACAAATGACATGTATGACCTGTTAACCTGCCGAACTGTGGATCCATATGGCCTGAATAACCTGTAAACCTGTAAACCTATTGTAGACCTGCATGGCATATATGACCTGTAGGATATCTGTAGACCTGCAGACCTGTAAACCTATCGACCTGTAGAGCTCTATGATCTGTAGAACTGAATGACCTCTGTGACCTATTTGAACTGTTAACCTGTCGACCTGTAGATCTGTATGACCTGTATGATCTGTATGACCTGTATGACCTGTATGACCTGTATGACCTGTATGACCTGTATGACCTGTAAACCAGTAAATCTTTCAACCTGTGGAGTTGTATAACCTGTAGGTATATATGATGATATATCTTTAGACATGTATGACCTGCAGACTTGTGTATCTATAGACTGTATGACCTGTATGTTATCTGTTGATGACCTGCAGACATGTATGACCTGTCAACATGTATGTTATGTGTAGACATGTATGACTTGTATGACCTGTAGTTGTATCTAATCTGTTGACCTGTACGACCTGTAGACCTGCTTGATATATGTAGACCATCACTTGTATCACTTGTAGGACCTACAGACCTATATGACCTGTTTGACCTGTTAACCTGTCGACCTGTGGAGCTGTATTACCTGTAGACCTATATGATATGATATTTCTGTAGACCTGTATGACCTGTCGACCTGTGGAGCTGTATGACCTGTAGACCTATATGATATGATATTTCTGGAGACCTGTATGACCTGTCGACATATATGTTATGTGTAGACGTTTATGACTTGTATTACCTGTTGTCCTATCTGACCTGTAGACCTGTATGACCTGTAGGCCTGTATGATATATGTAGACCTGTATGAAATGTAGACCTGTATGACCTAAAAACATATATGCTATGTATGACCTGTTAACCTGTGGACCTGTAGATCTGTATGACCTGTATGACCTGTATGACCTGTATGACCTGTATGACCTGTAGCCTTGTAAACCTGTCGACGTGTAGATCTGTATGACCTGTAGACCTGTATGTCCTGCAGACTTGTAGACATATATAATATGATATCTGTATGACCTGTAGACCTGTAAACCTATCGACCTGAAGATCTGTATGACCTGTAGACCTGTTTGACCTGTATGACCTGCAAACCTAGAAATATGTATGACCTGTTAACCTGTGGACCTGTAGATATGTATGAATTGTATGACCTGCAAATTTATATAATCTTTATGGCCTGTTAACCTGTCGACCTGTAGATCTGTCTTACCTGTAGACCTGTATGACCTAAAAACATATATGCTCTGTATGACCTGTTAACCTGTATGACCTGTATGACCTGTATGACCTGTAGCCTTGTAAACCTGTCGACGTGTAGATCTGTATGACCTGTAGACCTGTAAACCTATCGACCTGTAGATTTATATGACCTGTAGACTTGTATGACCTGCGGACCTGTAGACCAAAATGATTTATCTGTAGACCTTTATGACCTGTAGACCTGGTAAACCTGTCGACAGGTTTACAGGTTACAGGTCATAACCTGTACCTGTACAGGTTACAGGTCATAACCTGTAACCTGTAACCTGACTTGTTCGACCTGTAGATATGAATGAAATGTAGACCTGTATGACCTGTAGATCTATGGACATATCTGACCTGTATAACCTGTTGACCTGTATGATATCTGGAAACCTGTATGACCTGCAGACCTGTAGACATATACGACCTGTATAACCTGTAGACCTGCATGATCTGTAGAATTGCAAGAAATGTAGACTTGTATGTCGACCTGTAGAACTGTATGGTAAATATGACCTGTAGAGGTCATACAGGTCATACAAGTCATACAGGTCTACATGTCACATAGATCTACGAGTTTACAGGTCTACAGGTCTACAGGTCTGCAGGTCTACAGGTCATATAGGTCATACAGGTCTACATGTCACACAGATCTACGAATCGACAGCTCTACAGGTTGACAGGTTTACAGGTCTACAGGTCTACATATATCCCAAAGGTCATATAGGTCATACAGATCTACAGTTCACATAGGTATACAGGTCAACAGGCCACACAGGTCATATAGGGCTAAAGGTCATACAGATCTAAAGGTTTACAGGTTTACCTATAAACCTGTCAACCTGTGCACCTGCACAGGTTAAACAGCTCTACAGATATCATATTATATAGGTTTGCAGGTCTACAGGTCATACAGGTCATACAAATCTACAGGTCGAAAGGTTAACAGTTCATACAGGTTATACAGATCAACAGGTCAACAGTTCAAAAGGTCTACAGGTCATAAATGTCATAAAGTTCTACATGTCTACAAGTCATATAGATCTACAGGTCGACAGGTCATAAAAGTCTACAGGTCAAAAGGTCAAAGAAGTCAACAGGTCATGCAGATCTAAAGGACGACAGGTCTACAGGTCATACAGGTTTACAAATCATACAGGTCAAATAGGTCCAAAGGTCATACAGAGCTACAGATATTATATAATATAGGTCTACAAGTCTTCATCCCATACATATTGGTCTACAAGTCGACAGGTTTACACGTCTACAGGTCATACAGATCTACAAGTTGACAGGTTAACAGATCAGAAATATCATAGAGGTCTACAGGTCATACAGATCTGGGCAAGGCAAGGCAATGCAAGGCAATTTTATTTGTATAGCGTATTTTTACATTTGTCAGTTTGTCTCAAAGGGCTTTACATAGCATCATAACAACATCCTCTGCCCTTAGACCCTCACATCGACTGAGGAAAAACTCAACACAAAAAACCCTTTTAACAGGGAAAAAAAAGAAACCTCATGGGGAGCAACAGAGGAGGGATCCCTCACTCAGGACGGGCAGATGTGCAACAGATTTTATATTTAGACAAGAAAACAGGTGACAATACAGAATATGCACAGCATGGAAATGGTGTGCAGGAGCTGACGAAGGCAGTTTTTGGTGGGAGGGAAGGCAGGGAGAGTCGGGCACCTTAATGGGAGTAATGGGTGGTAGACTGGTTCCTGGGAGGGAAGGGCAGGTCGGTTTAACAGCATGGGTAAAAGGGGAAGGGGGGATGCAGGGGGCGGTTAGTGGAGAGAGATGGAGCTTCAGTGGATCTGTGGAAACACAAATAGAGAGAGAGCGAGACACTAAGGCCAAACTACAAGGTGCAGCAGATAATGAAAATGATAAAGTGTAGGAGAGGAGAGGAGAGAGCTCCATGTAACCTGATGTATCCCCCAGCAGACTAAGCCTATAGCAACGTAGCTATAAAAATGGTTCAAGGCTACCTGAACCGGCCCTAACTAAACGCTCTGTCATAGAGGAAGGTTTTAAGCCTAGTCCTAAATGTAGTGAGAGTGTCTGCCTCTCTGACCCATGGAGAGAGTTGGTTCCACAGTAAAGGAGCCAGATAACTGAAGGCTCTATCTCCCAGTCTGTTTTTGAAGATACTGGAAGTCGCTAACAGACCTGCATTCTGGGAGCGAAGTGCTCTGGTAGGATAATAAGAGACTATGAGGTAATTCAAATAGGATGGAGCTTTGTCATTAAGGGCTTTATAAGTAAGCAGAAGGATTTTGAAGTCTACTCGATATCCTACAGGGAGCCAATGAAGCTAAAGTGGGAGAGATGTGTTCTCTTTTACTCACTCCTGTCAATATCCTTGCTGCAGCGCTCTGGACTAGATGCAGACTCTTTAGAGAGTTTTTCGGACATCCTGACAACAGAGAGTTACAGTAGTCCAACCTAGAGGTGATAAATGCATGGACTAGTTTCTCAGCATCAATCTGAGAGAGGATATTCCTAATTTTGGCTGTGCTGCGCAGGTGAAAAAAAGTAGTCCTAGTCACGTGTTTTATGTGTGAGCTGAATGAAAGGTCCTGGTCAAATATTACTCCAAAGTTCCTTGTGGTCATACTTGAGTTCAGGGTGATGCCATCGGGATTAGCAATCTGCGAAGAAAAGGTGTCGCTAAGATCTACAGGTCGACAGGTTAACAGGTCCTACAGATAATATAGGTTTGCAGGTCATACACGTCATACAGGTCTACAGGTCATACAGACAAAGAGGTCGACAGGTTCCCAGTTCCACAGGTCATACAGGTCTACAGATATCATATTATTTTTGTCTAAAAGTCTGCAGGTCATACAAGTCTACAGGTCATACATCTATACAGGTCGACAGCTTTACAGGTCTACAGGTCATATATCATATTATATATGTCTACAAGTCTGCAGGACATACAGTTCATACAGATCTACACGTCGACAGGTTTACAACTCTACAGGTCATACAGGTCATACAGGTCATACAGATCTACAGGCCATACAAGTAAACAGGTCATACTGGTCATATATGTTTTTTAGGTTATACAGGTCTCACAGATCTACAGGTTGACAGGTTTACAAGTCTACAAGTCATACAAGTCTACAGATATCATACAGGCCTGCAGGTCATACAGGTCTACAGGTCAGATCGGACTACAGGCAATATAAGTCATAAATGTCTACACATAACATACATGTCGACAGGTTATACAGGTCTACAAGACATCTACAGATAACATACAGGTCATACAAGTCTACATATACACATGTCTACAGGTCATACATGTCTACAGAAATATCATATCATATAGGTCTACAGGTCATACAGCTCCACAGGTCGACAGGTTTACAGGTCTACAGGTCATACAAGTCATACAGATCTACAGTTCGACAGGTCATACATTTCATATATGTTTTCAGGTCATGCAGGTCTACAGGTTACACAAATCTACAGGTCGAACGGTTTACAGGTCTACAGGTCTACAGGTCTACAGGTCAACAGGTCATATAGGTCATACAGGTCTACATGTCACACAGATCTATGAGTCGACAGGTCTACAGGTCTGCAGGTCATACAGGTCTACAGGTCATACATATCTACAGGTCGTCAGGTTAACAGGTCATACAGGTCATATAGTTCCGCAGGTCATACATATATATCGGTCGACAGGTTTACATGTCTACAGGTCAAGAGATCACACGGGTCATATAGAACTTCAGGTCATACATGTCTAAAGTTCATACAGATCTACAGGTCTACAGTTCATACAGATTGTATAGGTTTATACGTCTACATGTCATACAGGTCATACAGGTCATAGAGATCCAAAAGTCGACGGGTTTACAAGTCTACAAGTCTGTAAAGCTGTAAATATGTATGACCTTTATGACATGTAGACCTGTATATCTATATGACTTGTATGACCTGCGGAACTATATGACCTGTATGACCTGTTAACCTGACGACCTGTAGATATGTATGACCTGCAGCCTGTATACCTATATAATATGATATCTGTAGAGCTGTATGACCTGTAGCCCTATATGACCTGTGTGGCCTGTTGACAAGTATGACCTGTAGACCTGTGGGATATCCATAGACCTGTAGACCTGTAGACCTGTAGACCTGTAGACCTGTAGACCTGTAGACCTGTAAACCTGTCGACCTGTGGAACTGTATGACCTGCAGACCTGTAGATCTATATAACTTGTATGACCTGTTGACCTGTAGACGTTGACCTGTAGATCTGTATGACTGGTATGACCTGTAGCCCTATTAACCTGTCGACCTGTAGATCTGTATGACCTGTATGACCTTTTGACCCGTAAACCTGTCGACCTGTAGAACTGCATGTCCTGTATGACCTGTTGACCCACAGGCCTGCAGATCAATATAACCTGTATATCCTGTTGACTTTTATGACCTGTAGACCTGTATGACTTGTATGACTTGTAAACCTGTCAACTTGTAGATCTGTACGACCTATCTGGTCTGTATGACCAATTTGCCTGTATGACCTGTAGACCTGGATGATAACTGTAGACCCATGTGACTTATATGACCTGTAGTCATATATGACCTTTATATGACCTGTGACCTGTAGACCTGTATGACTTGTATGACCTGTCAACCTGTAGATCTGTATGACCTGTATACTTGTATGACGTGTATGACCTGCAGATTATATTACTTGTGTAACCTGTTAACCTGTCGACTTGTAGATCTGTATGACCTGTATGAAGTGTAGACCTGTAAACCTGTCGACCTGTATACCTATATGACCTGTATGACCTGTATGACTTGTAGACCGTTTAACCTGTCGACCTATAGATCTGTATGACCTGTAGACTTGTATGACCTGTATAACCTGCAGACGTATGTGACTTGTATGACATGATAACCTGTAGACCTGTATGACCTGTAGGACCTGCAGAAGCAAATGACATGTATGACTTGTTAACATGCCGACCTGTAGATCTGTATGACCTGTAGACCTTTCTGACCTCCAGACCAGTAGACCTATATGATATGATATTTGTAGACCTTTATGACCTTTATGGCATGTAAATCTGTTGAAATGTTTAGCTGTAGGACCTGTAGACCTGTAAACCTGTCGACCTTTAGATCTGTGTGACCTGTTGACCTGTATGACCTGCAGACCTTTCTGACTTGTATTACCTGCTAACCTGTCGACCTGTAGAATTGTAAGACACGTATAACCTTTAGACCTGTAAACCTGTCGACCTGTAGATCTTCAGACCTGTAGAAATGTTTGACCTTTAGACCTATATAACTTGTATGACCTGTTGACCTGTAGACCTCTAAACCTGTCGACCTGTAGATCTGTATGACTTGTATGACCTGTAGACATGTAAACCTGCCGACCTGTAGAACTGTATAACCTGTATGACCTGTCAACCTGTTGACCTCTAGCTCTATATGACCTGTATAACCTGTAGACTTGTTAACCTGTCGATGTTTAGATCTGTATGACCTGTAGACCTGTCGTCCTTTAGATCTGCATGACTTGTAGACCTGCTGACCTGTAGCTCTGTGTGACCTTTTGACCTGTATGACCTGTAGACCTATAAACATATACGACCTGCATGAACTGTTTTTCTGTAGACATGTATGACCTTTAGACGTGTATCTTTACACTTGTATGACCTGTATGTCATCTGTAGATGACCTGTAGACCTGTATGACCTGTCGACATGTATGTTATGTGTAGACATGTATGACTTGTAATACATGTAATCCTATCTGACCTGCAGACATGAATGACCTGTAGACCTGTATAATATATGTAGACCTGTATGACTTGTAGAAATGTAAACCTGTCAAACAGTAGATCTGTGTGACCTTTAGACACCTGTATGACCTAAAAACAATCTGTATGACCTGTATGACCTGTAGATTTATAAACCTGTCGATGTGTAGATCTGTATGACCTGTAAACCTGTATGTCCTGCAGACTTGTATGTCCTGCAGACTTGTCTACATAAATAATTTGATATCTGTATGACCTGCGGAACTGTGAACCTGTCGAAGTGTATATCTGTATGACCTGTAGACCTGTATGACCTGTATGACCTGCAAACCTATATAATCTGTATGACCTGTTAACCTGTCGACCTGTAGATATATTTGAATTGTATGACCTGCAAACTTCAATAATCTGTATGATCTGTTAACCTGTCGACCTGTAAATCTGTATGACCTGTAGTCCTGTATGACATTTATGACCTCTATGACCTGTAGGCCTGTAAACCTGTATGTTTGTATGGTGTGCAGACTTGTAGACATACATAATATGATATCTGTATGACTTGCAGACTTGTAAACCTATCGACCTGTAGACTTGTATGACCTGCAGACTTTTAAACATATATAATATGACATCTGTATGACTTGCAGACCTATAAACCTGTCGACCTGTAGATCCGTATGACCTTTAGACTTGTAAACCTGTCCACCTGTAGACATGTATGACCTGTAGACCTGTATGGCCTGTGTGACCTGTAGGATATCTGTAAACCTGTATGATCCATAGACCTGTATGACTGCATGGCCTGTAGACTGATATCTGTAGACATGAATGACCTGAAGATATGTTTGATATCTGACCTGTATAACTTGTTGACCTGTATGAGACCATTAGACCTGTAAACCTGTTGACCTGTAGATCTATATGACCTGTAGACTTGTAAACCTGTCGACGTGTATATATGAATGAAATGTAGACCTGTATCACCTGCAGACCCGTAGACATATCTGACCTGTATAACTTGTTGACCTGTATGACCTGTAGACCTGTATAATCTGTAGACCAGTATGATTTCTGGAGACGTGTATGATCTGCAGAACTGTAGACATATACAACCTGTATAACCTGTAGAGCTGCATGATCTGTAGACATGCAAGAAATGCAGACCTGTCTGACTTGTATGACCTGTAAAGCTGTCATACTTTAGATCTACATGACCTGTAGAGTTGTAAACCTCTTGATCTGTAGATCTGTATGACCTGTAGACATGTAAACCTGTCGACCTGTAGATACCTATGACTTGTATGACCTGTTAACCTGTAGTAAACAGAACTGTATGACATGTATGACATGTAGACCTATAAACCTATCGACCTGTAGATTTGTATGACCATTCGAACTGTATGATCTGCAGACCTGTAGACCTATATAACTTGTATATCCTCTCAACCTGCAGATCTGTGTGAAGTGTATGACCTGTAGAGCTGTAAACCTTTCGACCTGTAGATAAAACTGTCGACGTGTATTTATGTATGAAATGTAGACCTGTATGACCTCCAGACCTGTAGACATATCCCACCTGTCTAACCCGTTGACCTGTATGACCTGTAGACTTGTTTAATTTGTAGACCTGCAAACCTGTCGTCTTTTAGATCTGCATGACTCGAATGACCTGTTAACCTGTTGACTTGTAAATGAAAAATATACGTAAAATATGACATGTAGATCTCTATGACCTATATGACCTGTAGACATGTAAACCTGTCGAACTGTGAATCTGTATGACCTGTATGAATTGTTAGCCTGTCAACCTGCAGAACTGTATGACCTGTATGACCTGTAGCTATAAAACTGTCGACCTGTAGATCTGCATAGCCTCTATGACCTGTTAATCCATCGACCTCTAGATCTGTATGATCTGCATGATCTGTAGACCTGTATGACCAGTAAACCTGCAGATATGTAACACCTGTATGAAGTGTAGACCTGTAAACCTGTGGACCTGTAGATCTGTATGACCTGTAATAACTGTAGACATGTAAACATGACATGATATCTGTAGATTTGTATGACCTGTAGGCCTGTATGACCCACAGAACTGTAGACTTGTATGATATGATTTCTTTATACCTGTGAGACCTTCAAACCTGTCAACTTAAATGACCTGTATGACCTGCAGACTTATATGACCTGTATGAGCTGTAGACTTATATGACCTGTCGACTTGTAGAACAAAATGAGATGTAGATATGTATGATCTAAAGACCTGTAGACCTATATGATATATCTGTATAACACGTAAACTTGTATGAGCTGCAGACTTGTAGACCTATATATTAGGATATCTGTAGATTTGTATGACATATGGACCTGTATGACTTGGTTGGCCTGTTGACCTGTATTACCTTTATACCTGTCGTCCTGTAGATCTGTATGACTTGTAGATATGTAAGACCAGCAGACCTGTACACCTATGTGAACTGTAGACCTGTATGACCTGTATGACATCTGGAGACCTGTAGACCTGTAAACCTGTCGACCTGTAGATCTGTATGACGTGTAGAACTGTATGACCTGCAGACCTGTAGACTTCTAAACATGTCAACCTGCAGATCTGTATGACCTGTATCACCTGTTTGACCTGTAAACCTGTCGACCTGTAGGCTGAAATGATCTGTATGACCTCTAGACTTGTAGACCTGTAGACTTGTAAACCTGTCGACGTGCAAATATTAATGAAATGTAGACCTGTATGACCTGTATGACTTGTATGACCTGTATGACCTATTAACCTGTGGACCTGTTGACCTGTATGACCTGTAGACCTGTATAATCTGTCGACCTGTATGATATTTGGAGACCTGTATGACCTGCAGACCTGTAGACACATACGACCTGTATAATCTGTAGACCCGAATGATCTGTAGACATGCAAGAAATGTAGACCTTTCTGACGTGTATGACCTGGAAACCTGTACACTTGTAAACCCGTCGACCTATAGATATCTCTGACCTGTATGACCTGTAGACATGAAAAGCTGTTGACCTATAGATCTGTATGACTTGTATGACCTGTAGCCCTATAAACCTGTCGACCTGTAGATGTGTATAGCCTGTCTGACCTGTTAACATGTCGATCTCTAGAGCTCTATGACCTTTATGACCTGTAGACCTGTTAACCTGTTGATTTGTAGACCTGTATGACCTGCAGACTTGTAGACATATATATGATATCTGTATGACCTGTAGACCTGTAAACCTGTCGACCTGAAGATATGTATGACCCATAGACCTGTATTACCTGCAAACATATATGACCTGTATGACCTGTTAACCTGTCGACCTGAAGATCTGTATGGCCTGTATGACCTTTCGACTTCTAAACCTCTCGATGTGTAGATCTGTATGACCTGAAGACCTCTATGACATGCAGACTTATAGACATATAAAATATGATGTTAGTAGACCTGTATGACCTGTGGAACTGTATAATCTGTATGACCTGTTAACCTGTGGACCTGTAGATATGTATGAGTTGTATGACCTGCAAATTTATATAATCTGTATGACCTGTTAACCTATCGACCTGTAGATATGTATGACCTGTATGACCTGTAGGTCTGTAAACTTTTCGATTTGTATGTCTGTATGACCTGCAGACTTGTAGACATACATAAATGATATCTGTATGACTTGTAGACCTGTAAACTTCCTCGACCTGTACATCTGTATGACCTGTAGACCTGTATGACCACCAAACATATATGACCTGTATGACCCATTAACCTGTCGACCTGAAGATCTGTATGACCTGTATGACCTGTCGACTTGTAAACCTGTCGACGTGTAGATCTGTATGACCTGTAGACTTTTATGACCTGCAGACTTGTAGACATGATGACCTGAATGACTTGTGGACCTGTATGATATCTGGTGCCTTGTATGGTTGTATGACCTGTAGACCTATTTCTGTTGACTTGAATGACTTGCATGACCTGTAGAGTATGATATCTGTAGAGGACCTTTCGACCTCTATGATATCTGTAGACCTGAATGACCTGTATGGTATCTTTAGAAGACCTGCAGACCTGTAGACCTGTCGACTCGTAGATCTGTGTGACATGGTGACCTGTATGACATATATGACCTGTTGACCTATATGACCTGTAAACCATTCGACCTGCATATATAAATGAAATGTAGACCTGTATGACCTGCAGACCTATGGACTTATATGACCTGTAGACTTATTTGATCTGTATGGCCTGCATGGCCTGTATGACTTGTAGACCAATATGGCTGTAGACATTTATGACCTGCAGACACTTTAGACCTATGTGAGGCAAGGCAAGGCAAGGCAATTTTATTTGTATAGCCCATTTTTACTTAACAGTTTGTCTCAAAGGGCTTACATAGCATCATAACAACATCCTCTGCCCTTAGACCCTCACATCGACTGAGGAAAAACTCAAAACAAAAACCCTTTTAACAGGGAAAAAAAGAGAAACCTCATTGTGAGCAACATCGGAGGGATCCCTCACCCAGGTAGGGCAGACGTGCAATAGATGTTGTATACAGACAAGAAAACAGGTAACAATACAGAATATGCACAGATGGAAATGGTGTGCAGGAGTTAATGAAGGCAGTTTTTGGTGGGAGGGAAGGCAGGGAGAGTCAGGCAGCTTAATGGGGGTAATGGGTGGTAGACCGGTTCCTGGGAGCGAAGAGCAGGTCGGTTTAACAGCAGGGGTAAAAGGGGAAAGGGGGTGATGCAGGGGGCGGTTTGTGGAGATAGATAGAGCTTCGGTGGATCTGTGGAAACACAAATAGAGAGATATGATATATGTATGACCTGTAAACCTGTATGAGCTGCAGACTTGTAGATCGATATAATATGATATCTGTAGATCTGTATGACCTATGGACCTATATGACTTGTGTGGCCTTTTGACTTGTATGACCTGTAGACCTGTAAACCTGTTGACCTGTAGATTTGTATGACTAGACTAGACCTGTATGTAGACATATGTAGACATATCTGACTTGTCCAACCTGTAGACCTGAATGATCTGTAGACATGCATGATTTGTAGACCTTTCTGACTTTTATGACCTGTAAACCTGTCGTCCTTTAGATCTGCATGACTTG
>CM076652.1:83602-105059 GCA_038496675.1 Rachycentron canadum
TTTTTGTTTTGAGTTTTTCCTCAGTCGATGTGAGGGTCTAAGGGCAGAGGATGTTGTTATGATGCTATGTAAAGCACTTTGAGACAAACTGTTTGTAAAAATGGGCTATACAAATAAAATTGCCTTGCCTTGCCTTACAGGTCATACAGATATCATATCATATATGTCTACAAGTCTGCAGGTAATACAGGTCTACAGGTCATACATATCAACACGTCGACAGGTTTACAAGTCGACAGGTCATTCAGTTCATACATATGTACAGGTTGAGGAGGTTTAAAGGTCTACAAGTCATACAGGTCTACAGATATCATGTCATATATAGGTCAACAGGTCTGCAGGTCATACATGTCTATAGGTCATACAGATCTACAGTTTGACAAGTTTACAAGTCTACAGGTCATACAGGTCATACAGATCTTCAGGTCGACAGGTCATTCAGGTCTACAGGTCATACAGATCTACATGTCGAGAGGTTTACAAGTTTGAATACATGTATGACCTGTATGACACAGGTCATACAGATCTTCAGGTCGACAGGTCATTCAGGTCATACATGTCAAAGGCAGGTAATACAGGTCTACAGGTCGTACAGATCTTTAGGTTGAAAGGTTTACAAATCTGCAAGTCATACAGGTCTACAGATATCATATCATATCGGTCTACAGGTCTGCAGGTCATATATGTCATACAGATCATACAGATCCACAGGTAGACAGGTTAAAAGGTCATACACGTCACATAGGTCTGTAGGTCCTACAAGTCATACAGGTCTACATATATCATACAGGTCTACATGTCACACAGGTCTACAGGTCAGATACGACTTCAGGTCATAAAAGTCATACATGTCTGCACATGACATACATGTCGACAGGTCATAGAGGTCATACAGATGTACAGGTCGACCGGCTTACACGTCTACAGAACATACAGATATCATATCATATCATCTACAAGTATGAAGCTCACACAATTCCACAGGTCATCAAGGTAATACAGATCTACAGTTCGACAGGTTAACAGGTCATACAGGTCATGCAGGTCTACAGGTCACAGAGATCTACAGGTGGCCAGGTTTACAGGTTTACAGGTCTACAGGTCTACAGGTCTACAGGTCTACAGGTCATATAGGTCATATAGGTCTTCATGTCATACAGATGTACAGGTCGACAGGTCGACAGGTCTACAGGTCTACAGGTCATACAGATCTACAGGTCAACAGGTTAACAGGTCATACGGGTCATATAGTTCTGCATGTCATACAGGTCTACCGGTCATACAAATCTACATGTCGACATTTACATTTCTACAGGTCAAGAGATCTGAGAGGTCTACAGGTCACACATGTTTACTGATCACACAGATATACAGATAAAGGTCTGCAGGTCTACAGGTCATATATGTCTACAAGTTATACAGATCTACAGGTTGACAAGTTTACAGGTCTACAGGTAATACAGGTCATACAGATCTACAGATCGGCAAGTTAACAGTTCAAATAGGTCACATAGGTCTGCAGTTCATAGCGGTAATTTAGGTCTACAGGTCTTTCTAATCTACAGCTATCATATTATATAGGTCTACAACTCTGCAGCTCTACAGCTCATACATATATCATGTCATATAGGTTTACAGGTCTACAGGTCTACAGGTCATACAGGTCATACAGCTCTACAGGTTGAGAGGTTAACAGGTCACACAGCTCATACAGATCAACAGGTCAACAGTTTTATAGGTGTACAGGTCATATACATGTCATAAAGTTCTACAGGTCGACAGGTCATACAAGTCTACAGGTCATTCAGATCTACAGGTGGACAGGTTAACAAGTCTACAGGTTTACAGGTCATACAAGTCAGAAAGGTCTGCATTTCTTGCATATCTACAGATCATGCAGGTCTCCAGGTTATACAGGTCGTATATGTCTACAGGTCTGCAGGTCATACAGGTTTCCAGATTATACAGGTCTACAAGTCAAACAGGTCAACATGGTTATACAGGTCAGATATGTCTAAAGGTCTGCAGGTCATACAGGTCTACATTTCATTCACATATACACGTTGACAGGTTTACAGGTCTAAAGGTTATACAGGTCATACAGGTCTACAGGTCTGCAAGTCATACAGGTCTACTAGTCATACAGATCTAAAGGAGGACAGGTTTACAGGTCTGCAGGTCATACAGGTCATATAAGACTACAGTTGAAACAAGTCATACAAGTTTACAGATATACAGGACTACAGATCATATAAGTCATACATGTCTACAGGTCATACAAGTCTACAAATATACAGGTCTACAGGTTATACAGGCCACACAGGTCTACAGATATCCTACAGGTCTACAGGTCATACAGGTCAACAGTTTATACAGGTCATATAATATACACATACATGTCTGCAGGTCAGACAGGTTTACAAAAATCTTATCATACAGGTCTACAGGTGAGGCTCTATGAACTCTAGACCTGTAAACCTGTCGACCTGTAGATTTGTATGACTTGTAGACCTGTATGACCTGCAGACCTGTAGACTTATCAACTTGTATGACCTGCAGACCTGTAGACATATCTGACCTGTATTACATGTTGACTTGTATGACTTGTAGACCTGTAAGTTCTGTAGACCTTTATGATATCTGGAGACCTATATGACCTGCAGACCTGTAGACATATATGACCTGTCTAACCTGTAGACGTGCATGATCTGTAGACATGCAAGAAATGTAGACCTGTCTGACTTGTATGACCTGTAAATCTGTCGAATCTGTATGACTTGTAGACTTGTATGACCTGCAGACTTGTAGACCAATGTGAACTGTAGACCTGTATGACCTGTATGACCTGCAGACCTAAGTGACCTATTGGAACTGTTAACCTGTCGATCTGTTCACTTAAGTATAAAGGTCTGCAGGTCACACAGGTCCACAAGTCATACAGATCTACATGTCGACAGGTTTACAGGTTTACAGGTCTACAGGTCTGCAGGTCATACAGGTCAACCAGCCACACAGGTCATACAGGTCATACAGGTCATACAGGTCATTCAGGTCTACAGCTCGACAGGTTTACAAGTCAACAGGTCATACAGGTCATGCAGATCTAAAGGACGACATACAAATCAGACAGGTGTAGACCTGTCTGACTTCTTGCATGTCTGCAGATCATTTAGGTTTATAGGTTATACAGGGCGCATATGTCTACAGGTCTGCAAGTCATACAGGTCTCCAGATATCATACAAGTCTACAGATTATACAGGTCTACAACTCATACAGGTCAACAGGTTATACAGGTCTACATTTCATTCATATATACACGTCAACAGGTTTACAAGTCTATAGGTCATACAGGTCATATAAGTCTACAGGTCATACAGGTCTACAGGTCATACAGGTCTACTGGTCATACAAGTCCACATGTCGACAGGTTTAAAGGTCTACAGGTCATACAGGTCATACAGGTCATACAGGTCATACAGGTCATATAGGTCTAAAGTTGATACAGATTTACAGGTCGAAAGGTTTAAAGGTCTACAGGTCTCCAGGTCGTACAGGTCATACAGATCGAAAGGTTAACAGGTCAAATAGGTCACATAGGTCTGCAGGTCATAGAGGTCATTCAGGTCTACAGGTCATACATATCTACAGGTCAACAGGTTTAGAGGTCTACAAGTCTGCAGCTCATATAAGTTTACGAGTCATACAGATATAGCATTTAGGTATACAGGTCTTCAGGTCGTAGAGGCCATACAGGCCATACAGGTCATATAAGTCTACAGGTCATACAGGTCATATAAGTCTACAGGTCTGCAGGTCTCACAGGTATACAGAAATCCAACCATACAAGTCTACAGGTCATACAGGTCATATAGGTCAACAGTTCACACAGATCTACAGGTCGACAGGTTTACAGGTCTACAGGTCATACAGGTCAAGAGGCCACACAGGTCATATAGGGCTACACGTCATACAGATCTACAGGTAGAAAGGTTTAGATGTCTACAGGTCAACAGGCATAAAGGGTTTACAGATTTAAAGGTTTACATATTTAAAAGTGCAGAGGTTATAAAGCTCAACAGAAATCATATTATATAGGTCTACAAGTCTGCAGCTCATACGGGTCTACGGCTCATACAGATATCAAATCATATAGGTTTACAGGTCTACAGGTCAACAGGTCATACAAGTTATATAGGCCCATATGTCATACAGATCTACAGATATCAAAAATATAGGTCTACAAGTCTGCAGCTCATACAAGTTTAGGTGTCATACAGATATCAATCATATAGGTCTACAGGTCTTCAGTACATACATGTCTACATCTCATATTCGTCTACAAGTCGACAGGTTTACAGGCCATACAGGTCATATAAGTCTGCAGGTCATACAGATCATTTAAGTTTACAGGTTTGAAGGTCTCACAGGTATACACAAATCATATGATACAAGTCTACAGGTCTGTGGGTCATACAGGTCTACAGGTCATACAAATCTACAGGTTAATAGGTTTACATGTCTACAGTTATTACAGGTCATACAGATCTACAGGTCGACCAGTTTACAGATCTACATTTCATACAGGTCTTACATATCTACAGGTTTACAGGTCATACAAGTTAAAAATGTCTGCACGTCATACGTATCTACAGATTATATACAGGTCGAAAGGTCATACAGGTCTACAGATATCATATCATATAGGTCTACTGGTCTTCAAGTCATACAGGTCTACAGATCATACAGGTCAACAGGTTCAGGTCATATATGTCTAAAAGTCATATAGATCTACAGGTCGATAGGTTTATAGGTCTACAGGTCATACATGTCATACAGTTCTGTTAACTACAGGTTAACAGGACATACAGGTCTACAGGTCTACAGGTTGACAGGTTAACAGGTCATACAGGTCATATAGGTCTGCAGGACATACAGGTCATAAAGGTTTACAGGTCATACATATCTACAGATTTTTAATGTCATACAAGTCAGACAGGTCTACAGGCCACACAGATCTATAGATAGCCTTCCAGGTTATATATGTTAAACGGGTCAACAGGTCATACATGTTTACAGCTCATATAGGTCTACAGGTCATACGGGTCTACAGATCATGCAGATCATACAGGTCTACAAGTCATACAGGTCAACAGGTTATACAGGTCATATAAGTCTGCAGGTCTGCAGGTCATATAAGTCTACAGGTCAAACAGATCTATAAGTCAACAGGTTTATAGGGCTACAGGTCATACAGGTCATACAGGTCTTACAGTTCTACAGGTCGACAGGTTAACAGTTCATACAGGACATACAGATCTACAGGTCGACAAGTTTACATGTCTACAGGTCATATAGGTCATAGAGATCTACATGTCGACAGGTTTACAAGTCAACAGGTTAACAGGTCATTCAAGTCATGCAGATCTAAAAGACAACAGGTTTACAGGTCATACAATTCAGACAGTTCTACATTACTTGAATGTCTACAGATCATGCAGGTTTACAGGTCTTCAGATATCTTACAGGTCTACAAATTATACAAGTCTACAGGTCATACAGGTCAACGGGTTAGACAGGTGATATATGTCTACAGGTCTGGAGGTCATACAGGTCTACATTTCTTACATAAATACAGGTCGACAGTTTTACAAGTCTACATGTCATACAGATCTACAGGTCGAAAGGTTTACAGCTCTATAGGTCATACACTTCACACAGATCTACAGGTAGACAGGTTGAGAGGTCATACAAGTTATATAGGTCTGAAGGTCTGCAGATCATACAGTTCTAATGGTCATACAAATCTACAGCTCGAGAGTTTTACAGGTCATACAAGTCAGACAGGTCTACAGGTCATACATGTTCACAGCTCATATATGTCTTCGGGTCATACATGTCTACAGCTCATACAAGTCTGAAGGTCATACAGGTCATACAGGTCTGCAAATTTCCAGTTCTGCAGGTTTATACAAGTCTCCAGGTATCATCCAGGCCTCCAGGTCATACATGTCTACAATAATACGGGTCTACAGGTCTTATGGGTCTACAGATATCAAACATATCCACAGGCAAGGCAAGGCAAGGCAAGGCAATTTTATTTGTATAGCCCATTTTTACAAACAGTTTGTCTCAAAGGGCTTTACATAGCATCATAAAAACATGCCCTCAGACCCTCACATTGACTGAGGAAAAACTCAAAACAAAAAACCCTTTAAACAGGGAAAAAAAAGAGAAACCTCATGGTGAGCAACAGAGGAGGGATCCCTCACCCAGGACGGGCAGATGTGCAATAGATGTTGTATACAGACAAGAAAACAGGTAACAATACAGAATATGCACAGCATGGAAATGGTGTGCAGGAGTTAATGAAGGCAGTTTTTGGTGGAAGGGAAGGCAGGGAGAGTCAGGCAGCTTAATGGGGGTAATGGGTGGTAGACTGGTTCCTGGGAGGGAGGGCAGTTGGGTTGAACAGCAGGGATAAAAGGGGAAGGGGGTGATGCAGGGGGCGGTTGGTGGAGAGAGATGGAGCTTCAGTGGATCTGTGGAAACACAAATAGAGAGGGAGCGAGACACCAAGGCCAAACAACAAGGTGCAGCAGATAATGAAAATGATAATTTAAAGTGTGGGAGAGGAGAGGAGAGGAGAGGAGAGGAGAGAGCTCTACGTAACCTGATGTATCCCCCAGCAGTCTAAGCCTTTCGCAGCATAAAAATGGTTAAGAGCTACCTGAACCGACCCGAACTAAACGCTCTGTCGTAGAGGACGGTTTTAAGCCTAGTCTTAAATGTAGTGAGAGTGTCTGCCTCTCTGACTTATGGAGAGAGTTGGGGAGCCCGATAACTGATTGCTCTACCTCCCAGTCTGTTTTTGTTTTCTACTAGGAGTCACTAACAGACCTGCATGCTGGGAGCGAAGTGCTCTGGAAGGATAATAAGAGACTATGAGGTCTTTCAAATAGGATGGAGCTTTTTCATTATGAGCTTTATAAGTCAGCAGAAGGATTTGGAAGTCTACTCGATATCCTACAGGAAGCCAATGGAGGGAAGCTAAGGTGGGAGAGATGTGTTCTCTTTTACTAACTCCTGTCAATATCCTTGCTGCAGCGTTCTGGACTAACTGCAAACTCTTTAGAAAGTTTTTCGGACATCCTGACAACAGAGAGTTACAGTCGTCCAGCCTAGAGGTGATAAATGCATGCATAGTTTCTCAGCATCACTCTGAGAGAGGATATATTACTAATTTTGGCTATGCTGCGCAGGTGAAAAAAAGGCAGTCAGAGTCACGTGTTTTATGTGTGGGCTGAATGAAAGGTCTTGGTCAAATATTACTCCAAGGTTCCTTGCGGTCATGCTTGAGTTCAGGGTGATGCCATCTAGATAAGCAATCTGCAAAGAAAAGGTGTCCCTGAGATGTTTAGGTCCAAACACAATGACCTCTGTTTTGTCTGAGTTTAGTAGAAGGAAGTTAGAGGACATCCAGGATTTGATGTCTTTTAGGCAGTCTTGCAGGTTGATGAGGCGGCTTTTATCATCTGGTTCTATCGATAAGTAGTAAGTAAGTAAGTAAGTGTTTCTGGATTATATCGCGTAATGGGAGTATGTAAAAAATGAAAAGAATTGGCCCTAAAACTGAGCCCTGTGGTACGCCATACGTAACTCTGCTGTACTCTGAATGGTCATTGTTAACACTAACAAACTGAAACCTATCGGATAAGTATGATTTAAACCATTTTAGGGCAGAGCCTTTAATCCCGATTTCATGTTCTAGTCTCTGCAGCAGGATGCTGTGGTCAGTGGTGTCAAATGCAGCACTGAGGTCCAGAAGTACAAGTATAGATGACAAGATCTCTATCAGAAGCTATAAGAAGATCGTTAGAGACTTTTACCAGTGCTGTTTCAGTGCTATGGTGTTCTCTGAATCCAGATTGGAAAGCTTCAAACAGTTCATTACTGTGCAGGTGCTCATGCAGCTGCTTTAGAACCACCTTCTCAAGGATCTTGGAGATATAGGGAAGGTTGGATATGGGCCTATAATTTGCTAACACATCTGGATCTAGAGAAGGCTTTTTAAGCAAAGGATTAATAACTGCCACCTTAAAGGCCTGTGGCACATAACCTGTGACTAAGGAAAGATTGATCTGGTTCAGTGTCTGACAGGTCAATGGGGGTGAAGCTTTCAATACATACAGTCATACAGGGATACAAGTTATACGAATCATACAGGCTATGGATCATACAAGTTTACAGGTCGACAGGTTCACAGTTCCACAGGTCATACAGGTCTACAGATATTATATTATAGATGTCATACAAGTTTAAAGGTTATACATCTCTAAAGGTCGACAGGTTGACAGGTCATACAGATCTTCAGCTCGACAGATTTACAGGTCTACTGGTCATACAGATATCATATTATATATGTCTACAAGTCTGCAGGACATAAAGGTCAGACAGATCTACAGGTTGACAGTTTGACAGGTCTACAAGTCATACAGGTCTATATATATCACACAGGCCTAAAGGTCAGACAGGTTTACAGGTCTGATAGGACTACATGTAATACAAGTCATACATGTCTGCACATCACATACATGTCGACAGGTCATGTTATACAGGTCTGCAGGTCATCTACAAATAACATACAGGTCATACAAGTCTACATATACCCATGTCTACAAATCATACATGTCTAAAGATATATCATATCATTAAGGTCTCCAGGTTATACAACTCCACAGGTCGACAGATTTACAGGTCATCAGGGTCATACAGATCTACAGTTCGACAGGTTAACAGGTCATACAGGTCATATAGGTTCTCAGGTTATACAGGTCATACAGGTCATGCAGGTCTACAGGTCACACAGATCTAAGGGTCACACAGATCTACAGGTTGACAGGTTAACAGGTCTACAGGTCATACAGATATCAAATTATTTATGTCGACAAGTCTGCAGGACATACAGGTCTACAGGTCATACAGATCTACACATCGACAGATTTGTAAGTCTACAGGTCATACAGGTCATACAGGTCTACAAGTCCACAGGTTAACAGGTCTAGAGGTCAGACAGATCTACAGGTTGACAGGTTTACATTTCTACAAGTCATACAGGTCTACATATATTATACAGGTCTACAGGTCATTCAGGTCTACAGGTCAGATAGGACTACAGGTAATACAAGTCATACATGTCTACACATAACACACATGTCGACAGGTCATACAGGTCTACAGGTCATCTACAGATAACATACAGGTCATACAAGTCTAAAGATAGACGTCTAAAGGTCATACATGTCTCCAGAAAAATCATATCATGTAGGTCTACATGTCATACAGCTCCAAAGGTCAACAGGTTTACAAGCCTATAGGTCATACAAGTCATACAGATGTACAGGTCGACAGGTTTACACGTCAACAGATCATCCAGATAGCAGGTCATACAAGTCAAAGGTCATCAAGATCATCAGGTCTGCAAGTCATACAGATATTATGTATGTCTACAATTCTGGCAACCATACAGACATACAGGTCGATAGGTTTACAGGCCTACAGGTCATACAGGTCATAAATGTCATACAGCTCTACAGTTCGACAGGTCATACAGGTCATATAGGTTTTCAGGTCATACAGGTCATGCAGGTCTACAGGTCACACAGATCTACAGGTCAAACGGTTTACAGGTCTATGGGTCAACAGGTCATATAGGTCATACAGGTCTACATGTCACACAGATCTACAAGTCGACAGGTCTACATGTCTGCAGGTCATACAGATCTACAGGTCATACAGATCTACAGGTCTACAGGTCTACAGGTCTACAGGTCTACAGGTCATATATGACTACAAGCCTTACAAGTCATGAAGGTCTACAGATATCAAACAGGTATACACGTCATACAGGTTTGCAGGTCATATATGACTAGAGACTCATCAGGTCATACAGGTCTAAAGTTCATACAGATTACAGGTCTACAGTTCATATAGGTCGTATATGTTTATAGGTCTACAGGTCATACAGGTTAACAGGTCACACAGATCGACAGGTCAACAGGTCTACAAGTCATGCAGATCTAAAGGTGGACAGGTCTACAGGTCATATAAGTCTGCAGGTCATACAGATCTAAACATCGACAGGTTAACAGGTCATACAGATCTACAGGTCGACAGGTTTACAAGTCTACAGGTCTATAGATATCCTACAGGTCTACAGGTCTACAGGTCATACATGTCAACAGGCCACACAGGTCATATAGGGCTATATGATAGCAGATCTACCGGTCGACAGGTTTATAGGTTTAAAGGTCATACAGCTCAACATTTCGACAGATTTACAGGTCTACAAATATCATATCACATAGGTCTACAGGTCTGCAGGTTAAACAGGTCTACAGGTCATACAGATCTACGGGTCGGCATGTTAACAAGTCATACATGTCATTTGCGTCTGCAGGTCATACAAGTCATACAAGTCATACAGGTCCACAGGTCAACGGGTCATACAGATCTAAAGGTCATATATGACTACAGGTCATACAAGTCATATGGGTCTGCAGATATCATACAGGTCTACAGGTCATCTACAGGTCTACAAATATGATACAGGTCTTCAGGTCATCTAACGATACCATACAGGTCATTCAGGTCTACAGATATCATAGAGGTCGACAGGTCATCTACAGATATCATAGAGCTCTACAGGTCATACAAATCATTCAAGTCAACAGATATGTAGGTCTACAGGTCATACAACCATACAAGGCTCCAGATATGGGTCCACAAGCTATACAAGTCATAAAGGTATTTAGGTCTACAGGCCATCCATGTTTACAGATCATGTCATATATTCATATGACCTTGGATGATATCTCTATACCTGTATGAATGAAGGTATAGAGATATCATACAGGTCTACAGGTCATACAAGTCTTTTATGTCTACAGGTCATACAGGTCTGCAGGTCATACAGATATACAGGTCGACAGGTTTACAGGTCTACAGGTCATATATGTTTGCAGGTCATACAGGTCTACAGGTCATACAGATGTACAGGTCGAGGAGGTTTACAGGTCTACAAGTCATACAGGTCTACAGATATTATATCATATATAGATCTACAGGTCTGCAGATCATACATGTCTATAGGTCATACAGATTTACAGTTTGACAAGTTTACAAGTCTACAGTTTATACAGGTCATACAGATCATATAGATCTACAAGTAGACAGGTTAAAAGGTCATACACATCATATAGGTCTGTAGGTTAGTTATACAGGTCTACATATATCATACTGGTCTACATGTCACACTGATCCACAGGTCAAATACGACTACAGGTCATAAACGTCTGCACATGACATACATGTCGACAGGTCATACAGGTCTACTGATCATCTACAGATAACATACAGGTCATACAAGTCTACAGATACACATGTCTACAGGTCATACATTTCTAAAGATATATCATATCATATAAGTCTACAGGTTATCCAACTCCACTATCACGACTCTGGAACAAAGGACTCAGGTGCACGAATCAGTAGGTTCCAAAAACAGTAATATTTATTAATCCAAGATACACAGTCAGGCAGGCTGTGATCGAAACACCAGGATATCAAAAGTAGGCAAGGGCAACGAGATGCTAAAAACAGGCAGGGTCAAATCTCTTAAACCGTAAACTCACTATTACGCTGGAACTCTTGACCTATCGGAACAAGATGAACTGGCACTGAGAGGAATACACACATGGACTATATACTCAAAAGGAGGGGAGATAATGAGACATCGGTGAAACCCATTAGGGGAGGAGCAGGTAATCAAACAGGCAGAAAACACAAGAGGGCAGGAAGTGGGTGATCTGGAATGAGACAAGAGCTGAGCATTTAAAATTAAAACAGGAACTGACACAAGAAATGGACAGATATAACTTAACTGCAGGAACTGGTTGTAACATCCACAGGTCGACAGATTTGCAGGTCTACAGGTCATACAGGTCATACAGGTCATACAGGTCATACAGATCTACAGGTCAACTGGTTTACACGTCTACAGATCATATCATATATGTCTACAAGTATGAAGGTCACACAAGTCCACAGGTCATCAAGGTAAGACAGGTTATCAGGTCATACAAGTCATATAAGTCTGCAGACTTATACAGTTATACAGGTCATACAAGTCTGCAGGTCACACAAATCTATAGGTCAACAGGTTAAACGGTCTACAAGTCATTCGGGTCATACATGTCGACAGGTTTACATGTCTACAGGTTGGCATTTGCGTCTACAAGTCATACGTGTCTACAGATATCATACAGGGCTACAGATCTTACAGGTCTACAGATATATCATAAGTCTACACGTCTGCATCTCATACAGGTCAAGTTTTACAGATCTACAGGTTGACCGGTTCACAGGTCATACACGTTTACAGCTCATACACGTTTACAGGTCATACAGGTCTACATATCACACAGGTCTACAGGTCAGAAACGACTGCAGGTCATACAATTCATTTTTCAATTTCAATTGACATACAAGTCGACAGGACATACAGGTCTACAGGTCATCTACAATATATAAATATATATATATCATAAAGGTTAGATAGTTAGATAGTTCATATAGGTCTAAAGGTCATATAGATCTACAGGTTTACAGGTCTACAGGTCATACAGGTCTACAGATATCATTTCATAAAAGTCTACAGTTTTGAAGGTCATAAAGATTTCCAGGTCATACATATTTATAGGTCAACAGCTTGTAGACTTGTAAACCCGTTGACTTTTGGAGCTCTATGACCTGTATGACCTGTAGACATGTAAACCTGTCGACCTGTAGATCTGTATGACCTGTATGACCTGTTAACCTGTCGACCTGCAGAACTTTATGACCTATATGACCTGTAGACATGTTAACCTGTCGACATATAGACCTGTATTACCTGTAGACCTGTATGTCCTGTCGACATGTAGCCCTATAAACCTTTCTGACCTGCAGATCTGTATAGCCTATATGACCTGTTAACCTGTCGACCTGTAGATCTGTATGACCTGTATGACCTGTAGATATGTTAACCTGTCGACATCTCGACCTGTATTACCTGTAGACATGTTAACCTGTTGACATGTAGACCTGTATGGTCTGCAGACCCCTAGACCAAAATGATAAGATATCTGTAGACCTTTATGACCTGTAGAGCTATATAACGTGTATTAACTGTTGACCTGTAGACCTGTAAACCTGTCGACATGTAGATGTTTATGACTAGTAGACCTGTATGACCTGCAAACCTGTAGACCTATGTTAACTGTAGACTTGTATGAACTTTAAGATATCTGTAGACCTATAGACCTGTAAACCTGTCGACCTGTAGAACTGTATGACCTGCAGACCTGTAGACTGGTATAACTTGCATGAAGTGTTGACCTGTAGACCTGTAAACCTGTCGACGTGTATATGTGAATGAAATTTAGACCTGTATGACCTGCAGACCTGTAGACCTATGTGAATTGTAGATCTGTATGACCTGTAGAACTATATGCAGACTGGTAGACTTATATAACTTGTATGACCTGTTGACCTGTAGACATATAAACCCATGACTGTATATTAATGAAATGTAGACCTGTATGACCTGCAGAACTGTAGAGATATCTGACCTGTATTGCAAGTTGACTTGTATGACTTGTAGACCTGTAAGTTCTGTAGACCTATATGATATCTGGAGACCTGTATGACCTGCAGAACTGTAGACATATATGACCTTTATAACCTGTAGACGTGCATGATCTGTAGACATGCAAGAAATGTAGACCTGTCTGACTTGTATGACCTGTAAACATGTCGACCAGTAGATCTGTGTGACTTGTAGACTTGTATGACATGCAGACCTATGTGACCTATTGGAACTGTTAACCTGTCGATCTGTAGATCTGTATTACTGTATTAATTAGTTGTATGGCCTGTAAACCTCTAAACCTGTTGACCTTTCGATCTGTATAACCTGTAGACCTGTATGACCTTTATGACCTGACCCAGTAGATCTGTATGACTTGTAGACTTGTATGACACGCAGACCTATGTGACCTATTGGAACTGTTAACCTGTTGATCTTCAGATCTGTATAACCTGTAGACCCATATGACCTGTGTGGCCTGTTGACCTGTATGACCTGTAGATCTGTGAACCTGTCAAACTGTAGATCTGCATGACCTGTAGACCTGTATGACCTGCAAATCTATATGATCTGTATGAACTGTTAACCTGTCAAACTGTAGATCTGCATGACCTGTAGACCTGTATGACCTGCAAATCTATATGATCTGTATGAACTGTTAACCTGTCGACCTGTAGATCTGTGTGACCTTTAGACCTGTATGACTTGTATGACCTGCAAACCTGTATGACCTGTATGACCTGTTAACCTGTTGACCTGTATGAATATATGACATGTATATATCTATGATCTGTATGAATGTATACATGGATGACCTGTAGACCTGTGGACGTGCATGACCTTTAGATTTATAGACCTAAATGAGCTGTAGACCTGTATGACTTGTATGACTTGTGGACCCATATGATATCTGGAGCCTTGTATGGTTGTATGACCTGTAGATCTGTATGATATATGTAGCTGACCTGTCGACCTCTATGATATCTATAGACCTGAATGACCTGTATGGTATCTTTAGATGACCTGAAGACCTGTATCATATTTTTAGACCTGTATGACCTATTGACCTGCATATCTGTATACATGCAAGAAATGTAGACTTATATGAACAATTGACCTGTAGAGTTGTAAACCTGTCGACCTGTATGACCTGTAGACCTTTAAACCTGTAGATCTATATGACCTTTAGACCTATATGAACTATCTAACCTTTATGATCTCTTGACCTGTATGACCTGTAGACCTGTATTATAGTTTTAGATCCATATGACTTGTATGACCTGTAGTGCCATATGAGCTTCACACCGGTATACCTATATGACTTGTATGACCCGTTGACCCGTAGACCTGTTATCCTGTTGACGTGTAGATCTGTATGACCTGTAGACTTGTATGACCTGTATAACCTGCAGTCTAACATAACTTGTATGACCTGAAAACCTGTCAACCAGTAGACTTGTATGACCTGTATGACCTGCAGATGCAAAAGACATGTATGACTTCTTAACCTGCAGACCTGTAGATCTGTATGACCTGTATGGTCTGCAGACCTGTAGACAAAAATGGTATATCTGTAGACCTTTATGACCTGTAGACCTGTAAATCTGTCTACATGTTGAGCTGTATGACCTGTAGACTTGTAAACCTGTCGACCTGTAGAACTGTATGACCTGCAGACCTGTAGACCTATATAACTTGTATGAACTGTTGACCTGTAGACATCTAAACCTGTCGACCTGTAGATTTGTATGACCTGTGGACTTATATGACCTGCAGACCTGTAGACATAACTGACCTGTATAACTTGTTGACCTGCATGACTTGTAGACCTTTATAATCTGTAGACCTGTATGATATCTGGAGACCTGTATAACCCGCATGATCTGTAGACATGCAAGCTCTATGACCTGTGTGATTTGTGGACCCATATGATATCTGGAGCCTTGTATGATTGTGTGACGTGTAGACCTATATATCTGTTGACTTGAATGACTTGTATGACCTGTAGACCTGTAAACCTGTCTGCCTGTAGGTCTGTATAATCTGTAGAAATGTATGACCTGCAGACATGTAGATCTATATAACTTGTATGATCTGTTGACCTGTAGACCTCGAAAGCTGTCGACATGTAGATTTGTATGACCTGTTGACCTGTAGACATCTAAGCCTTTAAACCTGTAGACCTGTATGATCTGTAGACCTGTATGACATTTATGACTTGTATGACCTGTAGGCCTGTAAACCTGTCGACCTCTATGTCTATATGACCTGCAGACCTTTAAACAAAAAATATAACATCTGTATGACTTGTAGACCTATAAACCTGTCAACCTGTAGATCCGTATGACCTTGTAAACCTGTGAGACCTGTAGACATGTATGACATGTAGACCTGTATGGCCTGTGTGACCTGTAGGATATCTGTAAACCTGTATGATCCAATGACTTGTATGACTTGGATAACTTGTATCCCTGTATGACTGTATGTCCTGTAGACTTATATCTGTAGACATGTATGATCTGAAGATATGTTTGATATCTGTAGACCCATATGAACTGCAGACCCATATTTCTGTAGACATGTATGACCTGGAGGCCTGGATGATAACCTGCAGATTGCAATTTGTAGACCTGTATGACCTGTATGACCTTCAGACTTGAATGAGCTATAGACATGTATGACCCATAGACATATAGATATGTATGATTTGTAAGACATGTGTGACCTCCAGACCGATATGACATTTATGACATGTTAATCTGTTGACCTGTAGATGTGTATGAATTTTATGACCTGTAGACATGTAGACTTTTCGACCTGTAGATTTGTATGACCTGCGCACTTGTGCACTTATATGGTATATCTGTAGATCTGTATGACCTGTATGACCTGTAGACTTATATGACTTGTAGACCTGTAAACTTATATGACCTGTAAAGCCTGTATGACCTGTATTCCTGTTGACTTGTAGACCAATATGAGCTGTCGGCATGTATGAGCTGAAGACTTGTAGACCTATATAATATATCTGAAGATCTCTATTTGCTGTTGACCTATATGACCTGTATGAGTTGTAGACCTGTAAACCTGTTGTCCTGTCGATCTGTATGACCTGTAGACTTATATGACCTGTATGACCTGCAGACCTGTAGACATATATGACCTGTATAACCTGCAGAGCTGCATGATCTGTAGACATGCAAGAAATGTAGACCTGTCTGACTTGTATGACCTGTAAACCTGTATAATCTGTTGACCAGTATGATTTCTGGAGACCTGTATGACCTGCAGAACTGTAGACATATATGACCTGTATAACCTGCAGAGCTGCATGATCTGTAGACATGCAAGAAATGTAGACCTGTCTGACTTGTATGACCTGTAAACCTGTCATACTTCAGATCTGCATGACCTGTAGAATTGACCTGTAGACTTGAGCTGTAGAGTTGTAAACATCTTGATCTGCAGCTCTGTATTACCTGTATGACCTGTATGGCCTGTAAGACCTGTATGACCTGTAGACATGTAAACCTTTCGACCTGTAGATCTCTATGACTTGTATGACCTGTTGACCTGTAGACCTGTAAACCTGTAAACCTGTTGACCTTTAAATCTGTACGACCTGTAGACTTGTATGACCTGTATGACATGCAGACTTATATCACTTGTATGACCTGTTAACCTGTCGACNGCAGACCTATGTGAACTGTATGACCTGAATGATATCTGCAGAACTGTAGACTTATATGACCTGTTGACATCTAAACCTGTCAACCTGTAGATCTGTATGACCTCTGTGACCTGTTGACATCTAAAACTGTCAACCTGTAGATCTGTAAACCTGTCCACCTGTAGATTTGTATGACCTGTAGGCTGATATATGTATTACCTTTTGACCTGTATGACCTGTAGACTTGTCAACCTGTCAATGTGAAAATATTAATGAAATGTAGACCTCTATGACCTGCAGACCTGCAGAAATATCTCACTTGTACAACCTGTTGAGCTGTATGACTTGTAGACCTGTAAAATCTGTAGACCTGTATGGTATCTGGAGACCTGTATAACCTGCAGACCTGTAGACATACATATATGTCTACAGGTCTGCATAACCTGTGGATGTGCATGATCTGTAGACATGGAAGAAATGTTGACCTTTCTGACTTGTCTGACCTGTAGACCTGTTTCAACTGTTGACCTGTAGACTTGTAAACCTTTCGACCAGGAGATCTGTATGACATGTATGACATGTATGACCTGTTTACCTGTCAACCTGTAGAACTGTATGACATGTATGACCTGTAGACCTATAAACCTGTATGACCTGTAGATCTGTATGACCTGTTAACCTGTCGACATTTAGATCTTTATAACCTGTATGACCCGTAGACCTGTATGAAGTGGAGACTTGTAGACCTATATAATATGATTTCTGTAGAGCTGTATAACTTGTGGAATTGTAAACCTGTCAACCTATAGATCTTTCTGACCTGTAGACCTATATGACCTGTGTGGACTGTTGACCTGTATGACCTGTATACCTGTAAACCTGTAAACCTGTCGACTTGTGGAACAATATGAGCTGTAGACATTTATGACCTGCAGACCCTTTAGACCAAAATGATATGATATCTGTATGACCTGTAAACCTGTATGAGCTGCAGACTTGTAGATCTATATAAGATTATATCTATAGATCTGTATGACCTATGGACCTATATGACTTGTGTGGCCTGTTGACTTGTAAGACCTGTAGACCTGTAAACCTGTCGACCTGTAGATTTGTATGACTTGTAGACTTGTGAAACTGTCAACATGTATGTGTATATATATATACACACACACACACACACACACATCGACAGTTTTACAAGTCTACAAGTCATACAAATCTACAGGTCGACAGGTTTACAGGTCTACAGTTAATACTGGTCATACAGATCTACAGGTTGACAGGTTAACAGATTATACAAGTCAGAAAGGTCTGCAGGTCATAAGGGTCTACAAATATCATATCGTATAGGTCTACAGGTCTGCAGGTCAAACAGGTCTACAGTACATCCAGATCTACACGTCGGCAGGTTAACAAGTCATACATGTCATTTGCATCTGCAGGTCATACAAGTTATACAGTTCTACAGGTCGACAGGTTATCAGGTCATACAAGTCATATAAGTCTGCAGGTTATACAGGTCATACAAGTCTACAGGTAATACAGATCTGCAGATCGACAGGTTTGCCAGTTTGACAGGTCATAAAGGTCTACAGAAATCATATCATATAGGTTTACAGGTTTACAGGTCAAACAGGCCATACAGATCTACAGGTCGGCAGGTTAACAGGTCATACATGTCATTTGCATCTGCAGGTCATACAGGTCATAGAGGTCTACATGTCTACAGTTGATACAAGTCATACAAGTCTACAGATATCATACAGGGTTAGGGTTAGGGTCATATGACATAAGTCTACAGGTCTGCATCTCATACAGGTCTATGCAGACAAGTCTTACAGATCTACAGGTCGACCGTTTCACAGGTCATACAAGTCTACAAGTCATTCAGGTCTACAGGTCATACAGGTCAACAGTTTATACAGGTCATGTAATATACACATACATGTCTGCAGGTCAGACAGGTTTACAAAAATCATATCATACAGGTCTACAGGTCTGCAGGTCATACAGATCTGCAGAATGAAAGGCTGTATGAAGTGTAGACCTGTAAACCTGTCGACCTGTAGATCTGTATGACCTGTAGACTTGTATGACCCGCAGACCTGTAGACTTGTATGATTTGATTTCTTTAGACCTATGAGAACTGCAGACTTTAGACTTAAATGACCTGTAAACCTTTCGACTTGTAGACCAATATGAACTGTAAACATGTATGAGCTGCAGACTTGTAGATCTATATAATATGATATCTGTAGATCTGTATGACTTATGGAGCTTTATGACTTGTGTGGCCTGTTGACCTCTATGACCTGTAGACCTGTAAACCTGTAAACCTGTAAACCTGTCGTCCTGTAGATTTGTATGACTTGTAGAACATTTTTGAACTGCAGACTGGTAGACTTATATAACTTGTATGGCCTGTTGACCTGTAGACATATAAACCTATGACTATATATTAATGAAATGTAGACCTGTATGACCTGCAGAACTGTAGACATATATGACCTTTATAACCTGTAGACGTGCATGATCTGAGATGTCGACCAGTAAATCTGTATGACTTGTAGACTTGTATGACATGCAGACCTATGTGACCTATTGGAACTGTTAACCTGTCGATCTTCAGATCTGTATTACTTAGTTGTATGGCCTGTGGACCTGTAAACCTGTCAAACTGTAGACCTATAGAATTGTAAACCTGTCGACCTGTAGATTTGTATGATCTGTATAACTGTATGACCTACAGACCTGTAGACCTATATAACTTGTATGTCCTGTTGACCTCTAAACCTGTTGACCTATAGATCTGAATGACCTGTATGACCTGTAGACCTGTAAAGCTGTCGACCTGTAGATTTGTACGACTTGTAGACATATATGACTGTCATTTAACCTGTCGATCTGGAGATCTGTATTAGTGTATTACTGTATTACTTAGTTGTATGGCCCGTAGACCTCTAAACCTGTCGACCTGTGGATCTGTATGACCTGTAGACCCTGTCAACCTGTAGATCTGTAGGTCATACAGGTCACACAGTTCTACAGGTCAACAGATTTACAGATCTACAGGTCATAAGGGTCTACAGATATATCATTTTGTTCTACAGGTCTGCAGGTCATACAGGTCAACATGTCAACAGGTCTACAGGTCATAAAGGTCATAGAGATCTAGAGATCGACAGGTTAACAGGTCATACAGGTCAATAGGTCGACAGCTTTACATGTCTACAAGGTCATAGAGATTTATAGGTCAACGGGTTTACAAGTCTACAGGTTTATAAGTCATACAACTCAGAAATTTCAACATTTCTTGCATGTCTACAGATCATTTAAGTCTACAGGTTCGACAGGTCAGATTTGTCTCCAGGTCTGGAGGTCATATAGGTCTATATTTCATACATATATACACGTCGACAGACAAATCTACAGGTAGGCAGGTTGAGAGGTCATACAGGCAATACAAATCTACATGTCGACAGCTTTAGAGGTCTACCGGTCAGCAGGTCATACAAGTTATATAAGTCTACAGGTCCGCAGGTCATACAGTTCTACAGATCATACAGATCTCCAGGTCAATAGGTTTACAAGTCTACAGGTCATACAGGTCTTTCTTCTCTTTTTTTTTTAAAAATAATAAGATCCACGAAACAAAATCAAATCAATAAAATAGTTTTTTGAATCAAAATTCAAAAATCCAAAATTAATACAAAGTCAAATATCAATAAATCAAATATGTATGCCAATAAGCGACGTTTCGACCTATTATATGGTCTTCTTCAGGCCTTGGCATACAAAAATAAAGCTGGCTGCTTCAGATCACTGTCAGATGTTTCTCTCTTGATGGTCTGAACAGAAATGAGCCAACTCCTCCCCTTGCTTTTTTATACCCGTTGCAATACCTAAAACCCACCACCTTTTCCTACCAACTTACAACATTCAAAAACAACCCCCTTAAATCTACCATTTTTAACCTCACTCAAATACAACATAATAACACATGAACAATAATAACAATAATAACAACAATGTATCATCATTATAACATAATCCCCCATATTTTATTTATACCTTAAATTTTAAATCCCTTACCAATTGT
>CM076652.1:105559-129054 GCA_038496675.1 Rachycentron canadum
ATCTACAGGTAGACAGGTTTATAGGTGCACAGGTTAAACAGCTCTACAGTTATCATATTATATAGGTCTACAAGTCTGCAGCTCTACAGCTCATACATATATCATGTCATATAGGTTTACAGGTCTACAGGTCATACAGGTCATACAGCTCTACAGGTTGAGAGGTTAACAGGTCATACAGGTTATACAGATCAACAGGTCAACAGTTTTATATGTCTACAGGTCATACATGTCATAAAGTTCTACAGGTCGACAGGTCATACAAGTCTACAGGTCATTCAGATCTACAGGTCGACAGGTTAACAAGTCTACAGGTTTACAGGTCATACAAGTCAGAAAAGTCTACATTTCTTGCATATCTACAGATCATGCAGGTCTACAGGTTATACAGGTCGTATATGTCTACAGGTCTGCAGGTCATACAGGTCTCCAGATATCATACAGGTCTACAGATTATACAGGTCTACAAGTCAAACAGGTCAACATGGTTATACAAGGTCAGATATGTCTACAGGTCTGCAGGCCATACAGGTCTACATTCCATTCACATATACATGTTGACAGGTTTACAGGTCTAAAGGTTATACAGGTCATACACGTCTACAGGTCTGCAAGTCATACAAGTCTACTAGTCATACAGATCTAAAGGAGGACAGGTCATACAGGTCTACTGGTCATATAAGACTACAGTTGAAACAAGTCATACAAGTTTACAGATATACAGGTCTACAGGTCATATAAGACTACAGGTCATACAAGTCATACATGTATACAGGCCACACAGGTCTACAGATATCCTACAGGTCTACATGTCACACAGGTCTACAGGTCAGATACAACTACAGGTCATAAAAGTCATACATGTCTGCACATGACATACATGTCGAAAGGTCATACAGGTCTACAGGTCATAAAGGTCATACAGATGTACAGGTCGACCGGCTTACACATCCACAGAACATACAGCTATCATATCAGATATGTCTACAAGTATGAAGCTCACACAAGTCCACAGGTCATCAAGGTAATACAGATCTACAGTTCGACAGGTTAACAAGTCATACAGGTCTTATAAGTTTTCAGGTCTACAGGTCTACAGGTCTACAGGTCTACAGGTCTACAGGTCATACAGGTCATACAGATCATACAGATCTACAGGTCATATAGGTCATACAGGTCTACAAGTCATACATGTTTACAGCTCATATAGGTCTACAGTCACACAAGTCTACATATCATACAGGTCTACAGGTCATACAGGTCAACAGTTTATGCAGGTCATATAATATACACATATATGTCTGCAGGTCAGACAGGTTTACAAAAATCATATCATACAGGTCTACACGTGAGGCTGTATGAACTGTAGACCTGTATGACCCACAGACCTGTAGACTTGTATGATTTGATTTCTGTAGACCTGTGAGAACTGCAGACTTTAGACTTATATGACCTGTAAACCTGTCGACTTGTAGACCAATTTTGAACTGTTGACATGTATGACCTGCAGACCTGTAGGCCTATATGATATGATATCGGTATGACCTGTAAACCTGTCGTCCTGTAGATTTGTATGACCTGTAGACCTGTATGATCTGCAGACCTTTAGACTTATATAACTTGTATGACCTGCAGACCTGTAGACATATCTGACCTGTATTACATGTTGACTTGTATGACTTGTAGACCTGTAAGTTCTGTAGACCTTTATGATATCTGGAGACCTGTATGACCTGCAGACCTGTAGACATATATGACCTGTCTAACCTGTGGACGTACATGATCTGTAGACATGCAAGAAATGTAGACCTGTCTGACTTGTATGACCTGTAAACCTGTCGAATATGTATGACTTGTAGACTTGTATGACCTGTATGACCTGCAGACCTAAGTGACCTATTGGAACTGTTAACCTGTCGATCTGTAGATCTATATTAATGTATTACTTAGTTGTATGGCCTGTAGATCTCGAAACCTGTCAGCTTGTAGATCTGTAAACATGTATGACCTTTATGACCTGCAGACCTAATAGGTTACATAGAACTGTTAACCTGTTGATCTGTAGATCTGTATTACTGTATTACTTAGTTGTATGGCCTGTGGACATGTAAACCTGTCTAACTGTAGATATCTATGACCTGTAGACCTATATGACCTGTGTGGCCTGTTGACCTGTATGACCTGTAGACCTGTAAACCTGTCGACATGTAGATCTGTATGACTTGTGGACCTGTGTGACCTGCAGACCTTTATACCTGTATGACCTGTTGGATATCTGTAGACCTGTAGACCCTGTCAACCTGTAGATTTGTATGATCTGTATAACTGTATGACCTGCAGAACTATAGACCTCAAAACCTATTGACCTGTAGATCTGTATGACAGGTCATACAGGTCACACATTTCTACAGGCTTACAGGTCTACAGGTGATACAGCTCAACGTGTCGACAGGTTTACAGGTCTACAGGTCATAAAAATCTACAGATATCATATCATTTTGGTCTACATGTCTGCAGGTCATACAGGTCTACACATCAACAGGTTAACAGGTCTACAGATCATAAAGGTCATAGAGCTCTAGAGATCGACAGGTTAACAGGTCATACAGGCTATACACATCTACAAGTCGACAGGTTTATAGGGCTACAGGTCATACAGGTCATAGGAATCTATAGGTTGACGGGTTTACAAGTACAGGTTTCCAGGTCATACACGTCAGAAAGGTCTATATTACTTGCATGTCTACAGATCATTCAGGTCTACAGGTTTGACAGGTCAGATATGTCTACAGGTCTGGACGTCATAAAGCTCTATATTTCATACATATATACACGTCGACAGTATTACAAGTCTACAGGTCATAAAAATCTACAGGTAGACAGGTTAACAGCTCTACAGGTCATACACGTCGTACAGATCTACAGTTCGACAGGTTGAGAGGTCATACAGGTCACACAAATCTACATGTCGAAAACTTTAGAGGTCCACATGTCAACAGGTCATACAAGTTATATAAGTCTACAGGTCCGCAGATCATATAATTCTAAAGATCATACAGATCTCCATGTCAACAGGTTTACAGGTCTACAGGTCATACAGGTCAACAGGCCACACAGGTCATTTCAGGCTACAGGTCATACACATTTACAGATCGACAGGTTAAGAGTTCAAATAGGTCACTTTGTTCTGCAGGTCATAGAGGTCATAAAGATCTACAGGTCGACAGGTTTAGAGGTCTACAGGTCTACAGATATCCTACAGGTCATACAGGTCATGCAAGTCTACAGTTCACATAGGTCTACAGGTCTGCAGGTCATACAGGTCTACAAGTAATACAGATCCACAGGTCAACAGGTTTACATGTCTACAGGTAATACAAGTAAAAAGGCCACACAGGTCATATAAGTCTACAGGTCATACAAATCTACAGGTTATACAGCTCTACAGAAATCATATTATCTAGCTCTACAAGTCTGAAGCTCATACGACTCTACGGTTCATACAGATATCATATCATATACCTATATGATATGATATATGTATGACCGTAGAGTTTACAGGTATACAGGTCATACAGATCTACAGCTCGACAGGTTTACAAGTTTACAAGTTACAGTTCATGCAGATCTAAAGGACGACATACAAGTCAGACAGGTGTAGATCTGTCTGACTTCTTGCATGTCTGCAGATCATATAGGTCTATAGGTTATACAGGGCGCATATGTCTACAGGTCTGCAAGTCATACAGGTCTCCAGATATCATACAGGTCTGGAGATTATACAGGTCTACAAATCATACAGGTCAACAGGTTATACAGGTCAGATATGTCCACAGGTCTGCAGGTCTACATTTCATTTACATATACACGTCGACAGGTTTACAAGTCTATAGGTCATACATGTTATATAAGTCTACAGGTCATACAGGTCTACAGGTCATACAGGTCTACTGGTCATACAAGTCTATATGTCGACAGGTTTAAAGGTCTACAGGTCATACAGGTCATACAGGTCATACAGGTCATACAGGTCATACAGGTCAACAGGTCATATTGGCCTGCAGGACATACGGGTCATACAGGTCAACAGGTCATATAGGTCTAAAGTTGATACAGATCTACAGGTCGAAAGGTTTAAAGGTCTACAGGTTTTACAGGTTTCCAGATCTACAGGTCGACAGGTTAACAGGTAAACAGGTCATATTGGTCTGCAGGACATACAGGTCATACAGGTCAACAGGTCATATAGGTCTAAAGTTGATACTGATCTACAGGTCGAAAGGTTTACAGTTCTACAGGTCATACACGTCATACAGATCTACAGGCCGACAATTTAAGAGGTCATACAGGTTTTACAAATCTACATGTCGACAGGTTTAAAGGTCAAATAAGTCACATAGGTCTGCAGGTCATAGAGGTCATTCAGGTCTACAGGCCGACAATTTAAGAGGTCATACAGGTTTTACAAATCTACAGGTCAACAGGTTTAGAGGTCTACAAGTCTGCAGCTCATATAGGTTTACGAGTCATACAGATATCATATCATTTAGGTATACAGGTCTTCAGGTCATATAGGCCATACAGGTCATATAAGTCTACAGGTCATACAGGTCATATAAGTCTACATGTCCGCAGGTCTCACAGGTATACAGAAATTAAACCATACAAGTCTACAAGTCATACAGGTCATACAGGTCAACAGATCACACAGATCTACAGGTCGACAGATTTACAGGTCTACAGGTCATACAGATCAGGAGGCCACACAGGTCATATAGATCTACAGGTTGACAGGTTGACAGGTTTACAGGTCTACAGGTCTACAGGTCTACAGGTCATACAGGTCAAACAGATCTACAGGTTGACAGGTTTAGATGTCTACCGGTCAACAGGCCACACAGGTCATAAAGGGCTACAGGTCTTACAGATTTAAAGGTTGACATATTTAAAAGTGCAGATGTTATAAAGCTCAACAGAAATCATATTATATAGGTCTACAAGTCTGCAGCTAATACGGGTCTACGGCTCATACAAATATCAAATCATATAGGTTTACAGGTCTACAGGTCAACAGGTCATAAGTTATATATATTATCCATATGTCATACAGATCTACAGATATCAAATATATAGGTCTACAGGTCTTCAGGTCATACATGTCTACATCTCATATTCGTCTACAAGTCGACAGGTTTACATGTCTACAGGTCATACAGGCCATACAGGTCATATAAGTCTACAGGTCAAACAGGTCATATAAGTCTGCAGGTCATACAGGTCATTTAAGTTTACAGGTTTGAAGGTCTCACAGGTATACACAAATCATATGATACAAGTCTACAGGTCTTTGGGTCATACAGGTCTACAGGTCGACAGGTTTACATGTCTACAGTTATTACAGGTCATACAGATCTACAGGTCGACAGGTTTACAGATCTACACTTCATACAGGTCTTACATGTCTACAGGTTTACAGGTCATACAAGTTAAAAATGATATCATATCATATAGGTCTACAGATATTCAAGTCATACAGATCTACAGGTCATAAAAATCTACAGGTCGACAGTTTTACAGGTGTACAGGTCATACAGGCCATACAGATCTACAGGTTAGCAGGTTAACAAGTCATACATGTCATTTGCGTCTGCAAGTAATACAGGTCATACAGTTCTACAGGTCGACAGGTCGACAGGTCGACAGGTCGACAGGTCGAGGTTATCAGGTCCTACAAGTCATATAAGTCTACAGGTCATACAGATCTACAGGTCGAAAGGTTTACGGGTCTACAGGTCAACAGTTCATACAAGACATATAGGTCTACAGGTCTAAAGGTCATACAGGTCTAAAGGTCATATAGGACTACAGGTTTACAGGGTGGCAGTTCATACAGGTTACACAGATCTACAAGTCGACAGGTTAACAGGTCATACAAGTCATATAGGTCTACACGTCTACAGGTCATACAGGTCTAAAGGTCATACAGGACTACAGGTATTACAAGTCATATGGGTCAACAAATATCATACAGGTCTATAGGTCATGCAGGTCAACAGGTCATACAGGTCAAATAAGTCACATAGGTCTAAAGGTCATACAGGTCTACAGGTCGACAGGTTTACAGGTCTACAGGTGATAAAGGTCTACAGGTCATACAGATTTATAGGTCGACAGCTTTACAGGTCATACAAGTCATACAGGTCTACAGGTCATACAGGTCAACGGTTTATACAGGTTATATAAGTCTACAGGTCTGCAGGTCATATAGGTCTAAAGGTCATACAGATCTACAGGTCAAAAGGTTGAAAGGTCTACAGGTTATACAGGTCATACAGATCTACAGGTTTACAATTAACACAGGTCATAAAGGTCTGCAGGACATATAGGTTATACAGGTGTACATGTAATGCAAGTCGACACGTCGACAAGTTATCAGCTCGAAGTCATATAAGTCTACAGGTCATAGAAGTCCACAGGTCATACATATCTACAGGTTGACAGGTTAAATGGTCTACAGATCAACAGGTCATACAAGTCATATAGGTCTATATATATGTCATACGGACCAAAAGGTCATATATGACTACAGGTCAACAGGTTTACAGGTCTACAGATCATACAGGTCAACAGGTCATTCAGGACATATATGTCTAAAAATCATACAGATCTAAAGGTCGATAGGTTTATAGGTCTACAGGTCATGCATGTCATACAGTTCTGTTAACTACAGGTTAATAGGTCATACAGGTCTACAGGTTGACAGGTTAACAGGTCATACAGGTCATATAGGTCTGCAGGACATACAGGTCATATAGGTCTACAGATCATACATATCTACAGGTCAACAGATTTTTAATGTCATACAAGTCAGACAGGTCTACAGACCACACAGATCGATAGATATCCTTCCAGGTCACATATGTTATACGGGTCAACAGGTCATACATGTTTACAGCTCATATAGGTCTACAGGTCATACATGTCTACAGATCATACAGATCATACAGATCATACAGATCATACAGGTCTACAAGTCATACAGGTCAACAGGTTATACAGGTCATATAAGTCTGCAGGTCATATAAGTCTACAGGTCTAAAGATATATCATATCATATAGGTCTCCAGGTTATACAACTCCACAGGTCAACAGATTTACAGGCCATCAGGGTCATGCAGATCTACAGTTCGACAGGTTAACGGGTTATACAGGTCATATAGGTTCTCAGTTCATACAAGTCATGCAGGTCTACAGGTCACACAGGTCTACGGGTCACACAGATCTACAGGTCGACAGGTTAACAGGTCTACAGGTCATACAGGTCATACAGGTCATACAGGTCATACAGGTCATACAGATCTACAGGTTGACAGGTTTACATTTCTACAAGTCATACGGGTCTACATTTATTATACAGGTCTACAGGTCATTCAGGTCTACAGGTCAGATAGGACTACAGGTAATACAAGTCATACATGTCTACACATAACACACATGTCGACAGGTCATACAGGTCTACAGGTCATCTACAGATAACATACAGGTCATACAAGTCTAAAGATACACAAGTCTAAAGGTCATACATGTCTACAGAAAAATCATATCATATAGGTCTACAGGTCATACAGCTCCAAAGGTCGACAGGTTTACAGGCCTACAGGTCATACAAGTCATACAGATGTACAGGTCGGCAGGTTTACACGTCAACAGATCATCCAGATAGCATATCATATATGTCTACAAGTCTGCAGGTCATACAAGTCAAAGGTCATCAAGGTCATCAGGTCTGCAAGTCATACAGATATCATATTATGTATATCTACAAGTCTGGCAGCCATACAGACATACAGGTCAACAGGTTTACAGGCCTACAGGTCATACAGGTCATAAATGTCATACAGATCTACAGTTCGACAGGTAAACAGGTCATACAGGTCATATAGGTTTTCAGGTCATACAGGTCATGCAGGTCTACAGGTCACACAGATCTACAGGTCAAACGGTTTACAGGTCTATGGGTCAACAGGTCATATAGGTCATACAGGTCTACATGTCACACAGATCTACGAGTCGACAGGTCTACAGGTCTGCAGGTCATACAGGTCTAAACGTCATACAGATCTACAGGTCGACAGGTCTACAGGTCTACAGGTCATATATGACTACAAGCCTTACAAGTCATAAAGGTGTACAGATATCAAACAGGTATACACGCCATACAGGTTTGCAGGTCGTATATGACTACAGAGTCATCAGGTCATACAGGTCTAAAGTTCATACAGATTACAGGTCTACATTTCATACAGGTCGTATATGTTTATAGGTCTACAGGTAATATAGATTAACAGTTCACACAGATCTACAGGTCAACAGGTCTACAAGTCATGCAGATCTACAGGTGGACAGGTCTACAGGTCATACAGATCTAAACATCGACAGCTTAACAGGTCCTAAAGTTCAACAGATGATACAGATCCACAGGTCGACAGGTTTACAGGTCTACAGGTCTATAGATATCCTACAGGTCTACAGGTCTACAGGTCATACATGTCAACAGGCCACACAGGTCATATAGGGCTACAGGTCATACAGATCTACAGGTCGACAGGTTAGCAGGTCATACAAGTCATTTAAATCTACAGGTTGAAAGGTTAACATGTTATACAAGTCAGAAAGGTCTGCAGGTCATACAGGTCATACAGGTCAACAGGTCACATAGATCTAAAGGTCGACAGATTTACAGGTCTACAGGTCATAAAAGTCTACAAATATCATATCAAACAGGTCTACAGGTCATACAGATCTACGGGTCGACAGGTAGACAGGTTAAAAGGTCATACAGGTCATATAGTTCTGTAGGTCCTACAGGACAAACAGGTCAGATACGACTGCAGGTCATACAAGTCATACATGTCTACACATGACATACAAGTCAACAGGTCATATATTTCTAAAGATATATCATATCATTTAGGTCTACCATGTTCTACAACTCCACAGGTAAGGCTGCAAGTCATACAGTTCTACAGGTCATACAGATCTACAGGTCGACAGGTTTACAGGTTCTCAGTTCTACAGATATCCGACAGGTCATACAGGTCATAGAGGTCTACAGTTCACATAGGTCTACAGTTCTTCAGGTCATACAGATGGACAGGATGACAGGTTTACAGATCTACAGGTCATACAGGTCATAGAGGTCTACAGTTCACATAGGGCTACAGGTCTGCAGGTCATACATTCCTACAGCTCATATTGTCTATGAGTCGACAGGTTTACAGGTCTACAGGTCATACAGGCCATATAGGTCTACAAATTTCTAGTTCTGCAGGTTATACAAGTATATAGGTATCATCCAGGCCTGCAACTCATACATGTCTACAGAAATTCAGCTCGACAGGTCATATGGATCTACAGATGTCATACATGTCTTCAGGTCATATAAGTCATACAGGTCTACAGATAGAAGTCTACAGACCATACAGTCATACAGGGATACAAGTAATACAAGTCTATGGGTCATACAGGTTTACAGATATCCCACAAGTCACACAGGACATACAAGTCTGCAGGTTATATATGTCTACAGCTCATATTAGTCTACAAGTCATAGAGGTCATATAGCTCTATAGGTCTACAAGTCATACAAATCTACAAGTCAACAGGTTTACAGGTCGACAGGTCATACAGGTCTACAGATATCATATCAAATATGTCTACAGGTCTGACGTTCATACAAATCTACAGGTCATACAACTGTACAGGTCGACAGGTTTACAGGTCTAAAAGTCATACAGATATCATATTATATATGTCTACAAGTCTGCAGGTCATACAGGTCTACAGGTCATACAGATCAACACGTCGACAGGTTAACAAGTCGACGGGTCATTCAGGTCATACAGATGTTCAGGTCGACAGGTCATACAGGTCATATATGTTTGCAGGTCATACAGGTCTACAGGTCATACAGGTCTACAGGTCATCTATAGATAACATACAGGTCATACAGGTCTACAGATACACAAATCTACAGGTCATACATTTCTTAAGATATATCATATCATATAGGTAAATCTGTCGATCTGTGGAGTTGTATAACCTGTAGAGGTGTGCAGGTCATAAGGGTCTATATATATCATACAGGTCTCCAAATATCATACAGGTCTACAGATTATACAGGTCATACAGGTAATATAGGTCATATAGGTCCACAGGTCATAAAGATCATATTAGATCATACAGGTCTACAGGCCTACAGGTCATACATGCCTACAGCTCATATTGGTCAATGGGTCAACACGTTTACAGTTCAACACAGATGCCATACAGATCTACAGGTTGACAGGTTTACAGGTCTATAGGTCATACAGCTCTACAGATATCATATCATATAAGTGTACAAGTCTACAGGTCATACAGTTCGAAAGCTTTACATGTCTACAGATCATACAAGTCATACACATCTACAGGTCAACAGGTTAACAGGTCAAAAATATCATATCGGCCTGTAGGTCACACTTGTCATACAGGTCACACTTGTCATACAGGTCTACAGGTCGACAGGTTTACATGTCTACAGGTCAACAGGTTATATAGGTCTACAGGTCTACAGGTCATATAGGTCATATAAAAATAGAGGTTATATAAGTCATACAGGTATACAGGTCATACAGATTTACAGGTTAACAGGTTTACAGGTCACACAATTCATACAGGTCTACATGTCATACATGTTGACAGCTCAGACAATCTACAGGTCATAAAGGTCAACAGGATATACAGGTCATATATGTAGAAAGGTCTGCAGGTCATAAGGATCTATATATATCATACAGGTCTACAGATCATACAAGTCTATAGCTCATACAGGTCAATACGTTGTACAGGTCATATAGGTCTACAGGTCTGCATGTCATACTAGTTTACAGGTCATGCAGATCTACAGGTCGATAGTTTTACAAGTCTACAGGTCATACAGGTCTACAGATATCATATCATAAAGGTCTACAAGTCTTTAGGTCATACATGTCTAAAGCTCATATCTGTCTACAGATTATACAGGCCAACAGGTTATAAAGGTCATATAGGCAAGGCAAGGCAAGGCAATTTTATTTGTATAGCCCATTTTTACAAACAGTTTGTCTCAAAGGGCTTTATATAGCAGCATATATGCCCTTAGACCCTCACATCGACTGAGGAAAAACTCAAAACAAAAACCGGGAAACAGGGAAAAAAAGAGAAACCTCATGGTGAGCAACAGAGGAGGGATCCCTCACCCAGGACGGGCAGACATGCAATAGATGTTGTATACAGACAAGAAAACAGGTAACAATACAGAATATGCACAGCATGGAAATGGTGTGCAGGAGTTAATGAAGGCCGTTTTTGGTGGGAGGGAAGGCAGGGAGAGTCAGGCAGCTTAATGGGAGTAATGGGTGGTAGACTGGTTCCTGGGAGCGAAGAGCAGGTCGGTTTAACAGAAGGGGTAAAAGGGAAAGGGGGTGATGCAGGGGGCGGTTGGTGGAGAGAGATGGAGCTTCGGTGGATCTGTGGAAACACAAATAGAGAGAGAGCGAGACACCAAGGCCAAACAACAAGGTGCAGTAGATAGTGAAAATGATCATTTAAAGTGTGGGAGAACAGAGGAGAGGAGAGGAGAGAGCTCCATGTAACCTGATGTATCCCCCAGCACTCTAAGCCTATAGCAGCATAAAAATGGTTCAGAGCTACCTGAACCGGCCCTAACTAAACGCTCTGTCATAGAGGAAGGTTTTAAGCCTAGTCTTAAATGTAGTGAGAGTGTCTGCCTCTCTGACCCATGGAGAGAGTTGGTTCCATAGTAAGGGAGCCTGATAACTGAAGGCTCTACCTCCCAGTCTGTTTTTGAAGATACTGGGATTCACTAACAGACCTGCATGCTGGGAGCGAAGTGCTCTGGAAGGATAAGGGACTATGACGTCTTTCAAATAAGATGGAGCTTTTTCATTAAGGGCTTTATAAGTCAGCAGAAGGATTTTGAAGTCGACTCGATATCCTACAGGAAGCCAATGGAGAGAAGCTAAAGTGGGAGAGATGTGTTCTCTTTTACTAACTCCTGTCAATATCCTTGCTGCAGCGTTCTGGACTAACTGCAGACTCTTTAGAGAGTTTTTCGGACATCCTGACAACAGAGAGTTACAGTAGTCCAGCCTAGAGGTGATAAATGCATGGACTAGTTTTTCAGCATCACTCTGAGAGAGGATATTCCTAATTTTGGCTATGCTGCGCAGGTGAAAAAAGGCAGTCCTAGTCACGTGTTTAATGTGTGAGCTGAATGAAAGGTCTTGGTCAAATATTACTCCAAGGTTCCTTGCGGTCATACTAGAGTTCAGGGTGATGCCATCTAGATAAGCAATCTGCAAAGAGAAGGTGTCCCTGAGATGTTTAGGTCCAAACACAATGACCTCTGTTTTATCTGAGTTTAGTTGAAGGAAGTTAGTGGACATCCAGGATTTGATGTCTTTTAGGCAGTCTTGCAGATTGGTGAGGCGGCTTTTATCATCTGGTTCTATCAATACGTAGAGCTGGGTATCATCTGCGTACAGTGGAAGTCGATTGAGTGTTTCCGGATTATATCGCCTAATGGAAGTATGTAAAGAATGAAAAGAATTGGCCCTAAAACTGAGCCCTGTGGTACGCCATACATAACTCTGCTGTACTCTGAATTTTCATTGTTAACACTAACAAACTGAAACCTATCGGATAAGTATGATTTTAACCATTTTATGGTGTCAAATGCAGCACTGAGGTCCACAAGTACAAGTATAGAGACCAGATCTCTATCAGAAGCTATAAGAAGATCCTTAGAGACTTTTACCAGTGCTGTTTCAGTGCTATGGTGTTCTCTGAATCCAGATTGGAAAGCTTCAAACAGTTCATTACTGTGCAGGTGCTCATGTAGTTGCTTTAGAACCACCTTCTCAAGGATCTTGGAGATATAGGGAAGGTTGGATATGGGCCTATAATTTGCTAACACACCTGGATCTAGAGAAGGCTTTTTAAGTAAGGGATTAATAACTGCCACCTTAAAGGCCTGTGGCACATAACCTGTGACTAAGGAAAGATTGATCTGATTCAGTATGGAGGTGTTAACTAAGGGGAAGACATCCTTGAGCAGTTTTGTTGGGACTGGATCAAGTAGACATGTGGCTGATTTAGAGGAGGTAATAGCAGAAGTTAAGTCTGACAGGTCAATGGGGGTGAAGCTTTCAAGGTATGCATTAAGTCTGGGAGATGCTTCTATAGCCATTACAGTCTGTGGTTCATCATTGGCAATCCTTGCTCTAATATTCACAATCTTTTCAGTAAAGAAATTTAGGAATTTATTGCTGTTGAGAGTCGGAGGGATGCATGGCTCAACAGCACTATGGTTCTTGGTCAGCCTGGCTACAGTGCTGAAAAGGAACCTGGGGTTGTTTTTATTCTTTTCTATTAAAGATGAATAATACGTGCTTCTGGTTTTACGAAGTTCTTTTTTATATAATAATAAACTATCCTTCCAAGCTTGACGGTCTTCCTCACGCTGGCTGGAATGTATTTTCCTTTCCAGCCGTCTGGTCTTCTGCTTCAAGGTGCACAGGTTCAGGCTGTACCAGGGAGCTATTCTCTTGTGGTTGATAACCTTCTTTTTCAGAGGGGCTACGGCATTGAGCGTCCCAAGGAGTGCTGCTGCAGTGCTATCTACAAGATAATCTACCTGCAAGGGAGTAAAATCAGCATAGCTGCCCATTGTAATGCTACTAGGTGTGGCGGCAAGCTCTGCTGGAATGAGCTCTTTAAATCTAGAGACAGCAATATCAGATAAACATCTACTGTAGTGGGACTTTTTCCCAAGTAAAGCATAATTTGTCAAGGTAAATTCAAATGTTATTAAAGAATGGTCAGAGATGACAGGGTTTTGAGGGAAAACTGTAATGTGCTCAGCTTCTATCCCATAGGTTAGTACTAAGTCGAGGACATGATTAAAGGAGTGAGTTGGTTTATCTACCCTCTGAGAGACGCCAATTGAATCTAAGAGAGACTTAAATGCAATAGCCAGACAATCATCATCAACATCCATATGAATGTTGAAGTCACCCACTATAATGACTTTGTCTGATTCCATTGCTAAGTTTGACAGAAAGTCTGGGAATTCTTCTAAGAACTTAGAATAAGGTGCGGGGGGACGGTACACAACAGCAAGTATAAGTGGTTTCTCTGCTTTCCGGTCAGGGTGAGAGAACCTGACAGTAAGGCTTTCAAATGAATCATATGAAACATTAGGCCAAGGGTTAATAAGCAGATTAGACTGATAAACTGCAGCCACTCCTCCTCCTCGACCAGTGACACGTGGCACATGGTGGTTAATGTAACAGGGAGGGGTAGATTCATTTAAACTAACATATTCATCCTGCTGCAACCAGGTCTCAGTGAGGGTTAATAGATCAATTTGGTGATTTGTGATTAAATCGTTCACTAGGAGAGACTTGGAAGGGAGAAATTGAATATTTTGCAAACCACATTTAATAGTTTTACTGGTTTGGTTTGCTGGAGCAGTGGTTTTGATTTTCACTAAGTTGCTATGAATAACTCCTCCAGATTTGGGTTTAGGCTTATACAGCCTCGAGGCAGACACAGTTTCTATGGGACAGAAGGGGGGCTGGGTGGGTGACAGCACGAAGGTACCTGCAGAGGGGCGTGTAAGACTGCGGCTCTGCCTGCTGGTCTGAACTCCGGGTGTTTGTCAGGGATTAGGATGGCTAACAGAATGTGCTATGTTCCTAGATAAGAGGGATGCACCACCCAAATAGGGTGGACGCCATCCCTCCTAAACAGACCAGGCTTTCCCCAGAAGGAGCTCCAGTTGTCTATATAAGCCACGTTGTTTGTTAATAATATAGTTCAAAAGGTCTGCATGAAATACGGGTCTACAGGTCATACAGATCTGCAGGTCGATAGGTAAACAGATTATTCATGTCAAATAAGTCTGCAGGACATACATGTCATACAGGTCTACAAGTCATACAGATCTACATGTCATATATGACTACAGGTCATACAAGTCATACATGCGACAGGTTTACATGTCCACAGGTCAACAGGTCATATAGTTCTACAGGTCATACAAGTCTCCAGGTCATATAAGACTACAGGTCATACAAGTCATAAAGGTATACAAGTCATACAGATCTACAGGTTGAGAGGTTCACAGGTTATACAAGTCATACAGGTCTACATGTCATACATGTCAACAGGATATATATGTCATATAGTTCTACCTGTCTCCAGGTCAACAGGTCATACATGTGACTATTGGTCTAATGTTCTGCAGTTAATATTAGTCTACAGGTCATACAGATCTACAGTATGACATGTTTACAAATCATACAAGTCAGACAGGTCTACAGCTCATATATGTTTACAGCTCATATACTTATCTACGTCATACATTTCTACAGCTCATACAAGTCTACAAGTCATACAAGTCAACAGGTGATAAAGGCCATATATGTCTACAGGTCTGCAGGTCATACAAGTCTACAGATATCATACAGGTCTACACATCCTACAGGTCTACAGGTCATACAGATCTACAGGTTGACAGGTTTACACGTCTTACAAGTCACACATATCTACAGGTCATACATGTTTACAGCTCATACATGTAGTTTCCAGGTATCATCCAGGCCTACATGTCTACAGATATACGGGTAGACAGGTCATATGGGTCTAAAAATATCATACATATCTTCAGGTCATACAAGTCTACAGATATAAAAACTTATGTCAGGCCATACAGTCATAAAGGGATACAAGTTACACAAGTCATACAGGTCTATGGATCATAAAGGTTTACAGATATCCTACAGGTCACACAGGCCATACAGGTCTGCAGGTCATACAAATCTACAGCTCGTATAAGTCTACAAGTCATACAGGTCATATAAGCTCTATAGGTCTACTAGTCATACAAATCTAAAGGTCAACAGTTTACAAGTCTACAGGTCATACAGATCTACAGGTTGACAGGTTTACAGGTCTGCAAGTCATACAGATATTATGTATGTCTACAAGTCTGCAGATCATACAGATATACAGGTCAACAGGTTTACAGGCCTACAGGTCATACAGGTCATACAGGTCATACATATCTACAGGTTGATAGGTTAACAGGTCATCAAGGTCATACAGGTCTACAGTTCGACAGGTTAACAGGTCATATAGGTTTTCAGGTCATACAGGTCATGCAGGTCTACAGGTCATACAGATCTACAGTTCAACGGGTTGACAGGTTATACAGGTCATATAGGTCTGCAGGTCATACATATCTACAAGTGGACAGGTTTACATGTCATACAAGTCAGACAGGTCACACAGATCTACAGATGTCCTACAGGTCATATGACCTGTATAACCTATATAGGTTATACAGGTCAACAGATCATACATGTTTACAGCTCATATAAGGGAAGGCAAGGCAAGGCAATTTTATTTGTATAGCCCATTTTTACAAACAGTTTGTCTCAAAGGGCTTTACATAGCATCATAACAACATCCTCTGCCTTCAGACCCTCACAGTGACTGAGAAAAAACTCAAAACCAAAAAACCCTTTTAACAGGGAAAAAAAAAAGCAACCTCATGGTGAGCAACAGATGAGGGATCCCTCAACCAGGATGGGCAGACGTGCAATAGATGTATACAGACAAGAAAACAGGTAACAATACAGAATATGCACAGCATGGAAATGGTGTGCAGGAGCTGACGAAGGCAGTTTTTGGTAGGAGGGAAGGCAGGGAGAGTGAGGCAGCTTAATGGGAGTAATGGGTGGCAGACTGGTTCCTGGGAGGGAAGGGAAGGGCAGGTCGGTTTAACAGCAGGGGTAAAAGGGGAAGGGGGTGATGCAGGGGGCAGTTGATGGAGAGAGATGGAGCTTCAGTGGATCTGTGGAAACACAAATCGAGAGAGAGCGAGACACCACGGCCAAACTACAAGGTGCAGCAGATAATGATATGATGAAAATGATAATTCAAAGTGTGGGAGAGGAGAGGAGAGGAGAGGAGAGGAGAGGAGAGAGCTCCATGTAACCTGATGTGTCCCCCAGCAGACTAAGCCTATAAATATATATATATTGTAAGTATATAAGTCTGCAGGTCATACAGGTCTACAGATCATGCAGGTCTTCAGGTCATACAAGTCTACATATATTATATCATATGGGTCTACAGGTCATACAAGTCTACACGTCATACAGATCTACACATCAACAGGTTAACAGGTCTACAGGTCATACGGTCATACAGATCTAGAGGTCGACAGGTTAACAGGTCATACAGATCTACAGGTCGACAGGTTTATAGGACTACGGTCATACCTGTAGACTTGTATGATTTGATTTCTGTAGACCTGTGAGACCTGCAGACCTGTAGACTTATATGAACTCTATGGCCTGTATGGCCTGTAAACACTTAAACCTGTAGACTTGTAGACCAATATGAGCTGTAAACATGTATGACATGCAGACTTGTAGACCTATATGATATGATATCTGTATGACCCATAAATCTGTATGAGTTGCAGACTTGTAAATCTATATTATAATATGATACCTGTAGATATACAACGGTATGACTTGTGTGGCCTGTTGACTTGTATGACCTGTAACCCTGTAAACTTGTCGACCTGAATGACTGTATGACTTATAGACCTGTATGACCTTCAGACCTGTAGACCTATGTGAACTGTATGCCTGTATGACTTGTATGACCTGTAGTTCTACAGGTCAACAGGTAAACACTTCATACGGGTCATACAGGTCATAGAAATCTACAGGTCGAGTGTTTACAAGTCTACAGGTCAACAGGTCATACAAGTCATCCAGATCTAAAGGACGACAGGTTTACAGGTCATCCAAGTCAGAAAGCTCTACATTTCTTGCATGTCTACAGATTATGCATGTTTACAGGTTATACAGGTCGCATATGTCTACAGGTTTGCAAGTCATACAGGTCTCCAGATATCATCGTCTACAGATCTTACAGGTCTACAAGTCATACAGGTCAACATGTTGACAGATTTACAGGTCCATTGGTCATACAGCTAAGTAATACAGTAAGAAAAATCTACAGATTGACAGGTTAAGAGTTCAAATAGGTCACATTGTTCTGCAGGTCATAGAGGTCAAACAGATCTACAGGTCATACAGATCTAAAGGTCGACAGGTTTACAGGTCTAAAGATATCATACAGGTCATATAGGTCACACAGGTCTACAGTTCACATAGGTCTAAAGGTCTGAAGGTCATACCGGTACAGGTCATACAAGTCAACAGGCCACACAGGTAATATAGGTCTACAGATNTATACAGGTCTACAGCTCTACAGATATCCTACAAGTCATACAAGTCATACAGGCATACAGTTCACATAGGTCTACAGGTCAGAAGGTCATACAGGTCCATAAGTCATACAGTCATTCAGGTTGACACGTTTACAGGGTTACAGGCCACACATATCATATCGGTCCATATCTACAGATATCATATTATATAGATCTACAAGTCTGCAGCTCATACAGATTTATGGGTCATACAGATATCATATCATATAGGTCTACAGGTCTGCATGTCATACATGTCTACAGCTCATTTTGGTCTACAAGTCTACAGGTTTACAGTTCTAAAATCTGCAGTTCTCACAGGTCTACAGAAATCAAATCACACAAGTCTAAGGGTCTGTGGGTCATACAGATCTAAAGGTCGACAGGTTTACAGGTCTACAGTTCATACAGCCTTTCATTCTGTAGATCTGTATGACCTGCAGACCTGTATGTTATTGTTTTTGTCTGACCTGCAGACGTGTATGTGTATATTTTATGACCTGTATAAACTGTCTACAGGTCATACAGATGACCTGTAGACCTGTATGACTTTTATGACCTGTGAACTGGTCGACCTGTAGATCTGTAAGGCTTGTATGAGATGCAGACCTGTAGACTTATGTTATATGATATCTTTAGACACATATGACTTGTATGAACTGTAGTCTTATATGACCTGTAGCTCTTGACCTGTATGACCTGCAATTGACATATATGACCTGTGAACCTGTAAACCTAAATGATGTGATATCTGTAGACCTTTATGACCTGTAGACCTGTAAACCTGTCAAAATGTTGAGCTGTATGACCTGTAGACCTGTAAACCTATCGACCTGTATGACCTGTATGACCTGCAGACGCAAATGACATGTATGACTATTTAACCTGCTAACCTGTAGCTCTGTATGACCTTTAGACCTGTTTGACCTGCAGACCTGTAGACTTATATGAAATTATATCTTTAGACCTTTACGACCTGTAAACCTGTTGACCGGTAGTTCAGTATGACCTTTAAACCTATATGACCTATCTGAACTGTATGACCTGATGACCTGACGACCTGTATGATATCTGTAGACCCATATGACTTGTATGACCTGTAGTGCTATATGACCTTTAGACCTGTATGACCTGTAGACTTACAGACTTATATGACTTGTATATGACCTGTTCACGTGTAGGCCTGCAAACCTGTCGACCTGTAGATCTGTATGAAATGTATAACCTGTCGAACCTAACAGCCTGTATGACCTGTAGACTTGTATGACCTGTATGACATGTAGACTTACATCACTTGTATGCCCTGTTAAGCTGTCGACTTGTAGATCTATGTGACTTGTAGACCTTTATGACCTGTTAACCTGTAGACCTGTAGACCTGTAGAACTGTATGACATGTGTGACCTGTAGACCTGTAAACTCATATATCTGTATGACCCAAAGACCCGTATGAGCTGCAGACTTGTAGACATATATAATAAGATAACTGTAGAGCTGTATAACCTGTCAACCTGTAGATTTGTTTGACTTGTAGAACTATCGAGCTATATGACCTGTTTGACTTGTATGACATGTAAACCTGTATGACTTGTAGATCTATGACTTCTAGATCTTTATGACTTGTATGACCTGTAAATCTTTATGCCCTGTAGAGATATGAGCTGTAAACATGTCTTGCAGAGCAATGGTTTGGAGCCCCAAACCCCCCCATTCTGAACAATATCGGCGCTCCCAGTGCTGAATGTCTATGAAGTACATTGGTGAGTATTTAAGTAGGTGTTTATCTGTGTTGGGATGAGTGTGATCAAAACAGGGGTGTACTAATATGTCTAACATGTTTTTATTTTCTCTGTAGGCTGTGATCTTGCGAGAAGCAATTTAAGGGGTCACATGCGTGTTTGCCTTGGTGAAATTGGCTTTAAAATAGAGTTGAATCTCTGTAGCTGCTGGGACTATGTAATTACAAATGGGATAAGTGAGAAACCGCCCCTATCAGTTCTGTACTCTCCCCAGACCTCTGTCTTAATTGCCCTGAGGAAGTGGCTAGAGGAGCGTCTTGGGCTCTGTGCATGGAATAGGACAGATGTGGCATCATCTACATCCTACAGGTAACGTACATATTCTATGACGTCTGATTAGTTGTTATAAGTCCCCTGAATGTGAGTCTGGATGGTAGCTGCTCTCATGGATGAAGGTGTGTCTGTCGGTCTCTTTTAAGTGGACCTTAGTGGCCACTTAAAATTTATTTTAATTAACATTTTAATTTTAACATTTATGTGGTCCACTGATTATGGAAGAAAATATGCGTTTCCAGAAATTCCACCTCCTAGTTGTAAGTTGCGTTTTAAATTTATTTTTGAGTGATTGGATTCTGGACGGTTAGAAAGTTTTGAAAGTCCTCACATGAGCCGCTCTACAGCCAAATATGTCAATCAACCACGGACCTGTAAGTGGTGCTTGTTATGGAATAGAAACTTGTTTTTGTTGAGTGTGATTTCCAAGAGATGTAGAATCAATCTATCCGGGCGGTGCGGATCAGTTGAACTACGGAATGCCGCTTCGACCGGTTTCAGGAATCGTTCCGTGTTAATATTCGTGTATAATGAAACTTTTGCGAAAAATAAATAAATTTAAAAAAAAAACATATTTTTTACGATATTGACTATAACATAACGGTTGTGATTGCGCCAAAACAACGGTGGAAAGATGTTATACAGTATTCATAGAACAAAAAATAAGGTACGGATATCCCAAGGAAAAGGGAAAAAGTGGAGATGAATGAAAGAGAGGGAAGTATAAGGGGGAGGATGGGGGGGAAGCGAAAATGTCCACAACGACAGATCGGAGGTTAGTTTTATTTCTCGTGAAGCCTTTCGTTTTGGAGCTTCTGGATCAACTAACTCTCCCCGAGTCGTCTCTGCTCTTTACTCCAGGCCAGATTACTGTGCAGGACTCGATATTTAAAATGTTCTATGCCGACCTGGATGAAGTGTCTATGGAGGACGGAAGATTCCTTACACTCCCCTGGATCCGATATATATGTTGTTGAATGTTGAGTTGTGTTTTAACTTCATTTTTGAGTGATGGGATTCAGGACGGTTAGAAAGTTTTGAAAGTCCTCACATAGCTTTCAGGGCTAGTTTCGTGTTAATATTAGTGTATAATGAATCATTTGCTAAAAAAAAAAAAAAAAAAAGTCATATTTTTTAGTTTATTGACTAATCATGTATTTAACATAACGGTTGTGATTGCGCCAAAAACAACGGTGGAAAGCCGTTATTCAGTATTCATAGAACAAAAAATAAATTACATATAAATTGAAAAGGTACGGACATCCCAAGGAAAAGGGAATAAGTGGAGAAGAATGAAAGAGAGGAGAGTATGAGGGGGAGGATGGGAGAAAAGCGAAAATGTCCACAACGACAAATCGATGGTTATTTGTATTTCCCGTGAAGCCTTGCGTTTTGGAGCTGTGAAAATGTCTCTCGGGTGGTAGCTGCTCTTTTGGAGGAGGGTGTGTCTGTCGATCTCTTTTAAGTAGACCTTTGTGGCCAGCATTTGCATGTTGTCGGTGTGATTATGGAAGACATCTGTGTTGGCATGAGTGTGATCAAAACGGTGGTGTACTAGTATATCTGACTGGTTTTTATTTCCTCTGTAGGCTATGATCTGCCCGGGTGAAGTTGGCTTCAGAATAGAGTTGAATCTGTGTAGCTATTGTGACTATGTAATTATAAATGTGATGAGTGAGAGACCACCTCCTATCAGTTCTGCAGTCTCCTCCAGACATCTGTCCTTATTGTCCTGAGTATTTGATTAGCTGTGATTTGATAAATCCCCTGAATGTGTGTCTGGGGTTGCAACTGCTCTTATGAAGGAGGGTGTGTCTGTCGGTCTCTTTGAACGGTCTCTTTGAATTACTTCAAAGAGATCGACAGACACAACCTCTTCTGACCACATGAACTTGTTGACCACAAAGCTCTACATCTTAGTTGGGTTAGTTGACACAGGTCTACACCTTAGTTAGTGCATTGAAGTAAAAGGGAATTAGTGGAGAATAGTGAAAAAGAGGGAATGGTGAGGGGGAGGATTGTAGAAAATCGAAAATGCCCACAGCGAAAGAGCGGAGGTTAGTTGTATTTCTCGAGAAGCCTTGCGGATTAACGGTTTGGAGCGTTTAAATCCAGTATCTCGCCTTGCGGCGTCTCTACTCTTTACTCCAGGCCAGATTACTCATGTTTTATGACCTATGCCGATCAAGTACATTGGTGAGTATTTGTTTTTCTGTATTGGTATGAGTGTGATCAAAACGGGAGTGTACTGGTATGCCTGACAGGTTTTTATTTACTCTGTAGACTATGATCTTACGGGAAGACCTTCAATGGGACATGTGCCTGTTGTGCCTGGGTGAAGTTAGCCTTCAAAATCGAGTTGAATCTGTGTAGCTGCTGGGACCATGTAACTACAAATCGCATGAGTGAGACAACGCCCAATGTTCTGTACCCCGGACCTCTGTCTGAAGTACCATGAGGAAATGGCTAACGTTTCACCGGATGTGGGAATGGAAGAGGACAGATGAGGCATCTACCTCCTGAAGGTACGTACATACAGATATCTATGAAATCTGTGATATCTGATATGTGATTTTATATGTCCCCTGAAAATGTCAGGGGTGGTGGTTGCTGGGAGGAGGATGAGAAAGGTGTGTGTGTCGGTCTCTTTTAAGTAGACCTTAGTGGCCAGCGGGTTCATGTGGTCAGTGTGATCGAGAAAGTAATCGCGCGCGTCTAGAGTCCACCTAGTTGTAAATTGTGTTGGGATTCAGGACGTTAGAAAGTTTTAAAGGCCTCACACTGTCCGCTTTACAACCAAATATATTAATTAACCACAGACCTGAAAGTGCGGATTGTTATAGAATAGAAAATCTTTTTTTGGTTCGTGTATGGATGAAGTGTCTAGGGAGGACGGAGGTTTCCATTCTCTCCTCCGATCGGGTATAAATGTTGAATTCTGTTTTTGGCGTTTTTGTTTCTGTTTGTCTGCTATATAGTCCTTTGCAGTGTGTACAGTTCATTATTACACCAAGTTGGTCGTTTGTG
>CM076652.1:129554-210876 GCA_038496675.1 Rachycentron canadum
GGTCATACAGGTCATACAGGTCATACAGGTCATACAGGTCATACAGGTCACACAGATCTACAGGTCATGCAGCTCTAAAGGTCAACAGGTCTACAGGTCATATATGACTACAGTTATTATAATTCATAAAGGTTTCCAGATATCATACAGGTCTATAGGTCATATAAGTCTACAGATATCATACAGGTTTACAGGTCATCTGCAGATACCATACAGGTAATACAGGTCTACAGATATGCAGGTCAACAAGTCATACAGGTCATTTACAGATATCATACAAGTCTACAGGTCATACAAGTCATTTAAGTCAACAGATTTCTAGGTCTACAGGTCATACAATCACACAAGGCTCCAGATATCATACGGGTCCACAAGTCATACAAGTCATAAAAGTCTATAGGTCATACAGGTTTACAAATATCATACAGGTCCACAGGTCACACTGGTCATACAGGTCTACAGCTCATTTAGGTCTATAGGTCTAAAGGTCATATACGCCCACAGGTCTACAGGTCATCCATGTTTACAGATCATGGAGATATACAGATATACAGGTCTACATGTCATATATTCATACAGGTCTAGAGATATCATACAGGTCTACAGGTCATACAAGTCATGTTTGACCTGTATACCTATAAACCTGTAGACTTGTAGGTCTTTATGACGTATGACCTGTAGACCTGTAAACTTAGATGATATGATATCTGTATGACCCGTAGACTTGTATGAGCTCCAGACCTGTAGACCTATATAATATGATATCTGTAGAGCTGTATGACCTATGGACATGTAAACCTTTCAACCTGTAGATCTGTATGACCTGTAGCCCTATATGACCTGTGTGGCCTGTTGACATGTATGACCTGTAGATCTGTATGACAAATATGACCTGTAGCCCTATAAACCTGTTGACCTGTAGATCTGTATAACATGTATGACCTGTTAACCTGTCGACCTGTAGATCTATACGACCTGTCGACATGTAGATCTGTATGACCTATAGACTTGTGTGACCTGTAGACCTAGAGACCCATATGATATGATATCTGTAGACTTGTATGACCTGCAGACCTGCAGACTCATATGACCTGTATATCCTGTTGACCTGTATGCCCTTTAGACCTGTATGATCTGTAGACCTGTTTGACATGTAGACCTATATGAGCTGTAAACATGTATGACCTGTATAACCTATGATACAAGTTATACCTATATAACCTGTAGGACATCTGTCGATCTGTCGATCTGTGTGGCCTGGACATCTGTCTGACTTGTATGACCTGTCGACCTGTAGATATGTATGCCCTGTAGACCTGTATGACCTGTAAGTCCTGCAGAACTATATGACCTGTATGACCTGTTAACCTGTCGACCTATAGATCTGTGTGACTTTTAGACCTATATGACCTGCAGAACTGTAGACTTTTATGAAATGATATCTGTAGACCTGTATGACCTGTAGACCTGTATGATAGTTGTAAACCCATATGACTTATATGACCTGTAATCTTATATGAGCTTTAGACCTATATGACCTGTAGACCTGTATCACCTGTAGACTTGTATGACCTGTATGACCTGCAGATTTATATGACTTATATGACCTGTTAACCTGTCGACTTGTAGATCTGTATGACCTGTATGAACTGTAGACCTGTAACCCTGTTGACTTCTGGTCATATATGACCTTTAGACCTGTATGACGTGTAGACCTGTAAACTTATATGATCTGAATAACCTGTAGATCTGTAGACCTGTTAACCTGTTGACTTGTAGATTTGTATGACATGTAGACTTGTATGACCTGCAGACCTGTAGACCAAAATGATATATCTGTAGATCTTTATGACCTGTAGACCTATTAACCTGTCGACCTCTTGATCTATATGACGTGTATGACCTGGAGACATGTATAACCTGTAGACAGATATGACCTATAGACATGTATGACCTGTAGACCTGTCTGACTTGTATGATCTGTAAACATGTCATACTGTAGATCTGTATGACCTGTTGACTTGTATTATCTGCAGAACAGTAGACCTATATGACATGTATGTATTGACCTGTAGACTTGTAAACCTGTTGACCTGGAGACAGGTAGACAAGGATGACATGTATATCCTGTTGGCATGTAGACATGTAGATCTGAATGGCTTGTATACCTGTATGACTTGTATGACCTGTAGACATGTAAACCTGTCGACTTGTACGACCAGTAGTCCTATATGACCTGTAGATCTGTATGACTTGTAGACCTGTATGACCTGCAGACTTAAATGACATGAATTACCTGTTAACCTGTCAACCTGTAGATCTATATGACCTGTATGACCTGTAGACATGTATAACCTGTAGACAGATATGACCTATAGACATGTATGACATGTAGACCTGTAGACTATATGATACGATATCTGTAGACCTGTATGACCTGTAGACTTGTAAACCTGTTGACCTGTAGTTGTGCATGAACTGTAGACTTGTATGACTTGCAGACGTGTAGACCTATATGACCTGTACAACGTATTGACCTGTATGACTTGTATGATTCGTAGACCTGTAGGATGTGTAGACCTGTATTAGACCCTTATGACCAGCAGACCTTTCGACATATATGACCTGTATATCCTGTTGACCTGTATGACCTGTAGAAGCGTATAATCTGTAGACCTGTATGACCTGTAGATTTTCTGAGTTGTCAACATGTATGACATGTAGATCTGGATTACTTGTGTGACCTGTAAACCTGTCAAGCTGTAAATCTGTATCAACTGTATACCTGTATGACTTTTATGACCTGTAGTCCTATATGACCTGTATGACCTGCAGACCTTTTTAAATTTTATGACCTGTTAACCTGTTGACCTGTAGATCTTTATTACCTGTATGAACTGTAGACCTGTAAACCTGTCGACCTTTAGATCTGTATGACCTGTAGACCTGTATGACCCACAGACCTGTAGACCTGTATGATTTGATTTCTGTAGACCTATGAGACCTGTATACCTGTAGACTTATATGACTTGTATGGCCTGTAGACATATATGACCTGTAGTCCTATATGACCTGTATGACCTGCAGACCTTTTTAAATTTTATGACCTGTTAACCTGTTGACCTGTAGATCTTTATTACCTGTATGAACTGTAGACCTGTAAACCTGTCGACCTTTAGATCTGTATGACCTGTAGACCTGTATGACCCACAGACCTGTAGACCTGTATGATTTGATTTCTGTAGACCTATGAGACCTGTATACCTGTAGACTTATATGACTTGTATGGCCTGTAGACATATATGACCTGTAGGCCTGTATGGCCTTTATGACCTGTAGACCTGTAATCCTGTAAACCTGTCGACATGTCGACCAATATGAGCTGTAGACATGTATGACCTACTACTTATGGTGAGCGTATTACGTCACTTCCTGCTTGCGCCTGTTGCACTCTGTAGCTGTGTAGACTCTCTCAATCCTCTCTCTAGTTTTCTGTTAACTTAATTGCTTTAAGCACCACTACACACTAAGCGTAATATATTACTAAGCGTATTATATTACGCCTAGTTTTTATCACATAGGCCTATAATAGAACCTTTTAACCCGTAATAGTTGTAATACTTGTACTTGCCATACTAGCATACCAGCTATGGCTGCTCTCTCTCTTTCCGCTTCTCCTTCCACTTCTCCCTCCCTCTCGTGCTCAGTGTGTCTGATGTTCAGTTACTCTTCTGCCTCCTTTAATGATAATGGTTCATGTAACAAGTGTAGTTTATTTGCAGTCCTGGAGGCAAGGCTCAGTATGCTAGAGTCCCGGCTCCGCACCATGGAAGCTAGTCCATTAGCTATAGTAGCTTCTCAGACCCCCTTAGCCGGTACGGAGCCACCTAGCCTAGGCGCCGCTAGCAGTTCCCCCGCAGCTCCCGAGCTCCCGAGCAGCCGGGAAGCCAGTCCCGCTGGGTGACAGCACGAGGTCAACGGAAACATAGACCTAAAAAGCCCGTGTCTCACCACCAACCCCTCCACGTCTCCAACCGATTTTCCCCACTCAGCGACACACCCGCTGAGGACGAAACTCCACATGTTGGCCCTGTTGCTCAAAGCGGCCCCGCCGTTGTGAAGCCAGCATTAGTCATTGGCGACTCCATCCTCCGGAACGTGAGGTTAGAGACTCCAGCGACCATTAAATGTATCCCAGGGGCCAGAGCGGGCGACATTGAGGCTAACCTGAAGCTGCTGACAAAAAGTAAATGTAAATACAGTAAAATTGTAATCCACGTCGGCGCTAATGATATCCGACTTCGCCAGTCGGAGTTATGTAAAGTTAATGTGGAATCGGTGTGTAACTATGCAAAAACTATGTCGGACTCCGTAATTTTCTCTGGCCCGCTGCCCAATTTAACGAGTGATGATATGTTTAGTCGTACACGGTCATTCCATCGCTGGATGTCTAGGTGGTGCTTAACAAACAACGTGGCTTATATAGACAACTGGAGCTCCTTCTGGGGAAAGCCTGGTCTGTTTAGGAGGGATGGCGTCCACCCTACTTTGGGTGGTGCATCCCTCTTATCTAGGAACATAGCACATTCTGTTAGCCATCCTAACCCCTGACAAACACCCGGAGTTCAGGCCAGCAGGCAGAGCCGCAGTCTTACACGCCCCTCTGCAGGTGCCTTCGTGCTGTCACCCACCCAGCTCCCCTTCTGTCCCATAGAAACTGTGTCTGCCTCGAGGCTGTATAAGCCTAAACCCAAATCTGGAGGAGTTATTCATAGCAACTTAATGAAAATCAAAACCACTGCTCCAGCAAACCAACCCAGTAAAACTATTAAATGTGGTTTATTAAATATTCGATCTCTCCCTTCCAAGTCTCTCCTAGTGAACGATTTAATTACAAATCACCAAATTGATCTATTAACCCTCACTGAAACCTGGTTGCAGCAGGATGAATATGTTAGTTTAAATGAATCTACCCCTCCTGGTTACATTAACCACCATGTGCCACGTGTCACTGGTCGAGGAGGAGGAGTGGCTGCAGTTTATCAGTCTAATCTGCTTATTAACCCTTGGCCTAATGTTTCATATGATTCATTTGAAAGCCTTACTGTCAGGTTCTCTCACCCTGACCGGAAAGCAGAGAAACCACTTATACTTGCTGTTGTGTACTGTCCCCCCGCACCTTATTCTAAGTTCTTAGAAGAATTCCCAGACTTTCTGTCAAACTTAGCAATGGAATCAGACAAAGTCATTATAGTGGGTGACTTCAACATTCATGTGGATGTTGATGATGATTGTCTGGCTATTGCATTCAAGTCTCTCTTAGATTCAATTGGCTTCTCTCAGAGGGTAGATAAACCAACTCACTCCTTTAATCATGTCCTCGACTTAGTACTAACCTATGGGATAGAAGCTGAGCACATTACAGTTTTCCCTCAAAACCCTGTCATCTCTGACCATTCTTTAATAACATTTGAATTTACCTTAACAAATTATGCTTTACTTGGGAAAAAGTCCCACTACAGTAGATGTATCTGATATTGCTGTCTCTAGATTTAAAGAGCTCATTCCAGCAGAGCTTGCCGCCACACCTAGTAGCATTACAATGGGCAGCTATGCTGATCTTACTCCCTTGCAGGTAGATTATCTTGTAGATAGCACTGCAGCAGCACTCCTTGGGACGCTCGATGCCGTAGCCCCTCTGAAAAAGAAGGTTATCAACCACCAGAGAATAGCTCCCTGGTACAGCCTGAACTTGCGCACCTTGAAGCAGAAGACCAGATGGCTGGAAAGGATAATACATTCCAGCCAGCGTGAGGAAGACCGTCAAGCTTGGAAGGATAGTTTATTATTATATAAAAAAGAACTTCGTAAAACCAGAAGCACGTATTATTCATCTTTAATAGAAAAGAATAAAAACAACCCCAGGTTCCTTTTCAGCACTGTAGCCAGGCTGACCAAGAACCATAGTGCTGTTGAGCCATGCATCCCTCCGATTCTCAACAGCAATGAATTCCTAAATTTCTTTACTGAAAAGATTGTAAATATTAGAGCAAGGATTGCCAATGATGAACCACAGACTGTAGTGCCTATAGAAGCATCTCCCAGACTTAATGCATACCTTGAAAGCTTCACCCCCATTGACCTGTCAGACTTAACTTCTGCTATTACCTCTTCTAAATCAGCCACATGTCTACTTGATCCAGTCCCAACAAGACTGCTCAAGGATGTCTTCCCCTTAGTTAACACCTCCATACTGAACCAGATCAATCTTTCCTTAGTCACAAGTTATGTGCCACAGGCCTTTAAGGTGGCAGTTAATAATCCCTTACTTAAAAAGCCTTCTCTAGATCCAGGTGTGTTAGCAAATTATAGGCCCATATCCAACCTTCCCTATATCTCCAAGATCCTTGAGAAGGTGGTTCTAAAGCAGCTACATGAGCACCTGCACAGTAATGAACTGTTTGAAGCTTTCCAATCTGGATTCAGAGAACACCACAGCACTGAAACAGCACTGGTAAAAGTCTCTAACGATCTTCTTATAGCTTCTGATAGAGATCTTGTCTCTCTACTGGTAGTTCTGGACCTCAGTGCTGCATTTAACACCATTGACCACAGCATTCTGCTGCAGAGACTAGAACATGAAATCGGGATTAAAGGCTCTGCCCTAAAATGGTTTCAATCATACTTGTCCGATAGGTTTCACAGGTCTCAGTTTTAGGGCCAATTCTTTTCATTCTTTACATACTTCCATTAGGCGATATAATCCGGAAACACTTGATCGACTTCCATTGCTACGCAGATGATACCCAGCTCTACTTATCGATAGAACCAGATGATAAAAGCCGCCTCATCAATCTGCAAGACTGCCTAAAAGACATCAAATCCTGGATGTCCTCTAACGTCCTTCTACTAAACTCAGACAAAACAGAGGACATTGTGTTTGGACCTAAACATCTCAGGGACACCTTTTCTTTGCAGATTGCTTATCTAGATGGCATCACCCTGAACTCTAGTATGACCGCAAGGAACCTTGGAGTAATATTTGACCAAGACCTTTCATTCAGCTCACACATAAAACACGTGACTAGGACTGCCTTTTTTCACCTGCGCAGCATAACCAAAATTAGGAATATCCTCTCTCAGAGTGATGCTGAGAAACTAGTCCATGCATTTATCACCTCTAGGCTGGACTACTGTAACTCTCTGTTGTCAGGATGTCCGAAAAACTCTCTAAAGAATCTGCAGTTAGTCCAGAACGCTGCAGCAAGGATATGGACAGGAGTTAGTAAAAGAGAACACATCTCTCCCACTTTAGCTTCCCTCCATTGGCTCCCTGTTGGATATCGAGTAGACTTCAAAATTCTTCTGCTGACTTATAAAGCCCTTAATTAAAAAGCTCCACCTTATTTGAAAGACCTCATAGTCTCTTATTATCCTTCCAGAGCACTTCGCTCCCAGCATGCCGGTCTGTTAGTTATACAGATCATACAAATCTGCAGGACGAAAGGTTTACAGGTCTACAGGTTGACAGATATCCTACAGGTCATACAGGTCTTCGGGTCATACAGGTCAACAGGCCACACAGGTCATATAGGGCAACAGGTCTCACATATCTACAAGTTGACAGGTTTACAGGTCAACAGGCCATACAGCTAAGTAATACAATAATACAGATCTGCAGATCGACAGGTTAACAGTTCCAATAGGTTACATAGGTCTGCAGGTCTACAGGTCATACAGGTGTACATGTCATACAGATCTACAGGTTGACAGGTTTACAGGAGCACAGGTTATACAGCTCTAGAGATATCATATTATATAGGTCTACAAGTCTGCAGCTGATACGGTTCTATGGGTCATACATATATCATATCATATAGGTTTATAGGTCTACAGTTCATACAGTTCATACAGATCTACAGGTCGACAGGTTAACAGGTCATACAAGTAAAAAAGGTCTGAAGGTCATACAGGTCATACAGGTCATACAGGTCATACAGATCTACAGGTCTACAGGTCGACAGAAATCCTACAGGTATGCAGGTCATACAGGTCTACATTTCATTATTATATACACATCAACAGATTTACAAGTCTACAGGTCATACAGGCCAACAGGTCATACAGGTCATATCAGCATACAGGTCAAACAAATCTACAGTCTACAGATCATACAGGTCAACGGGCCACACAAGTCATATAAGTCATATAAGTCATATAAGTCATATAAGTCATATAAGTCATATAAGTCCACAGGTCATACGGGTCATACAGATATCATATCATATAGGTTTATTAGTCTACAGGTTATACATGTCATACAGTTCGAGAGGTCGACAGGTTAACAGGTCATACATGCCATACGGATCCACAGGTTGAAAGGTTTACAAGTCTAAAGGTCAATAGGTCAAACAAGTCTACAGGTCATGCAGATCTAAAGGACGACAGGTTTACAGGTCATACAAGTCAGACAGTTCTACATTTACTTGCATGTCTACAGATCATGCACATCTACAGGTTATACAGGTCATATATGTCTACAGGTCTACAGGTCATACACGTCTCCAGATATGATACAGGTCTACAGATTTTACAGGTCTACAAGTCATACAGGTAATACAGGTCAGATATGTCTACAGGTCTGCAAGTCATACAGGTCTACATTTCATTAATATATACACATTGAAAGATATATAAGTTTACAGGTCATACAAGTCAACAGGTCATATCAGCCTATAGGTCATACAAATCTACAGGTCGACAGGTTTACAAGTGTACAGGTCATACAGGCCTTACAGGTCTACAGGTTGGCAGGTCATAAAAGTCAACAGGTTAACAGGTCTACAGGTCAAGACTTACAAGTCAAAAAGTTCTACAGGTCTACACGTCATACAGGTCTGAAGGTCATATGTGACTACAGGTCGACAGGTCTGCAGTTCATACATGTCATGCAGATCTACAAGTCGACAGGTTAACAGGTTATACAAATCATATAAGTCTGCAGGTCATACAGATCATACAGATCTACATGTCAACAGGTTTACAGCTCATACAAGTCATATAGTTCCATAGGTCTTCAGGTCATACAGGTCTAAAAGTCATATATGACTACAGGTCATACAAATCATATGGGTCTACAAATATCATACAAGTCTACAGGTCATATAGTTCAACATGTCATAAAGGTCACAAAGGTCATATATGTCTAAAGGTCAACAGATCAACAGGTCAACAGGTTTACAGGTCTACAGGTCTACAGGTCATACAGGTCATACAGGCCATACAGGTCAACAGGTCATACAGGTCATATAGGTTCAAAGTTCATACAGATCTACATGTCGAAAGGTTTAAAGGTCTACAGGTCATACAGATTATACAGATCTACAGGTCGACAGGTTAACAATTCATACAGGTTATTTAGGTCTGCAGGACATACAGATCTATAGATGTCCTACAGGTCAAATAGGTTGTTCAGGTCAACAGGTCAACAGGTTATACAGGTCATATGAATCTGCAGGTCTGCAGGTCATACAAGTCTACAGATATTGTATCATATGTGTCTACAAGTCTGCAGGTCATACAATTCTACAGGTCAGGACACGTCGACAGGTTAACAGGTCTACACGTTATACAGGTCATACAGATCTAGAGGTTGAGAGGTCAACAGGTCATACAGGTTAGAAAGGTCCACCTTTCTTGGATGTCTACAGATCATTTAGGTCTACAGGTTATACAGGTTGTATGTGTCTACAGGTCTGCAGGTCATACAGTTCTGCAGATCGACAGGTCTACAGATATCCTACAGGTCTGCAGTTCATACAGGTCTACAAGTCATACAGATCTACAGGTCGACAGATTTATAGGTCTACAGGTCATACATGTCATACAGTTCTGTTAACTACAGGTTAACAGGTCATACACGTCATAGAGATCTACAGGTCGACAGGTTTACATGTCTACAGGTCATACAGGTCTTACAGGTCCTCAGGTAATACAGATCTACAGGTCAACAGGTTTACAACTCTACACGTCAATTGGTCATAGGTCGACAGGTTTACATGTCTACACGTCATACAGGTCTACAGGTCATATAGGACAACAGGTCATAAAAGTCATACAGGTATACAGTTCATACAAATTTATTGGTTGACAGGTTTACATGTCACACAAGTCATAAAGGTCATACATGTCATACATGTTGACAGCTCAGAAAATCTACAGGTTATACAGGTCTACAGATTATACAGTTCTACAGGTCATACAGTCAGGATATACAGGTTATATATGTCTAAAGGTCTGCAGGTCATAAGGGTCTACAGATATCAGACAGGTCTACGGATAATACAAGTCTACAGGTCAGACAGGTCAATAAGTTGTACAGGTCATGCAGTTCTACAGGTCAACAGGTTTACAAGTCTACAGGTCAAACAAGTCTACAGATATCATATCATATTTGTCTACAGATCATACATGTCTATAGCTCATATCTGTCTACACGTTATACAGGTCAACAGGTTATATAGGTCATATAGATCTACAGGTCTGCAGGTAATACGTTTCTACAGGTCATACAAGTCATATGGATCTCCAGGTCAACAGGTTAACAGGTAATTCATTTCATATAAGTCTGCAGGTCATACAGGTCCACAAGTCATACAGATCTACAGGTCATACAAGTCGACAGGTTTAAATGTCTACAGGTCAACAGGTAATATAGTTCTACAGGTCATATATGTCATATAGATCTACAGTTCTGCAGCTAATACAAATCTACACGTCATACAGATCTCCAGTATGACATGTTTACAGATCATACAAGTCAGACAGGTCTACAGGTCTACAGGTCATACAGGTCATACAGGTCATACAGGTCTACAGGTCGACAGGTTATCAGGTCATACAAGTCATATAAGTCTGCAGGTTATTCAGGTCATACAAGTCTACAGGTCATACAGATCCACAGGTCAACAGGTTTGCAGGTCCACAGGTCATACAGCTCAACATGCCGACAGGTTTACAAGTCTACAGGTCGTAAAGGTCGAAAGATAGCATATCATATAGGTTTACAGGTTTACAGGTCAAACAGGCCATACATATCTCTGTAGATATGTATGGCAGGTTAACAGGCCATACATGTCATTTGCTTCTGCAGGTCATACAGGTCTGCATGTAATATAAGACGACGAGTTCATACAAGTCATACAAACCTACAGGTTGAGCGGCTCACGGGTGATACAAGTCATACAGGTCTACAGGTCATACAAATCTACAGGCAGATATGTTTACAGGCCATATAGGACTATAGTTGATACAAGTCATATAAGTCTACAGATATCATAAAGGTCTACAGGTCATACAAGTCATACATGTATACAGGTCATACAGGTCTACAAATATACAGGTCTACAGGTCATACAAGCCACACAGGTCTACAGATATCCTACTGGTCATATAGGTCATACAGGTCTACAGTTCATACAAGTCATACAGATATATAAGTCGACAGGTTACTAGGTCATAAAAGTCGTATAGGTCTGAAGATCATACAGGCCATACAAGTCTACAGGTAATAACGATCTACAGGTAGAAAGGTTTACAGGTCTACAGGTCAACAGGTCATTCAGTTCAGATAGGTCATATAGATCTAAAGGTTATACAGAACTACAGGTTAACAGGTCATACGTGTCATATAGGTTTTCAGGTCATACAGGTCATACAGGTCATGCAGGTCTACAGGTCACACAGAGCTACAGGTCTGCAGGTCTGCAGGTCAAACAGGTCTACAGGTTATACAGATCTACAGGTCAGCAGGTTAACAAATCATACATGTCATTTGCGTCTGCAGGTCATACAGGTCATACAGGTTGACCAGTTCACAGGTCATACAAGTTTTACAGGTATACAAGTCATACATGTTTACCACTCATATAGGTCTACAGGTCATACAGGTCTATAGGTCATAAAGGTTAACAGTTTATACAGGTCATATAATATACACATACATGTCTGCAGATCAGACAGGTTTACAAAAATCATATCATACAGGTCTACAACTCTGCAGGTCATACAGATCTACAGGTTGAAAGGTTTACAGGTCTAAAAGTCATATATGACTACAGGTCATACAAGTCATATGCATCTACAGATGTCATACAGGTTTACAAGTCATACAGGTCTACATGTCATACAAGTCAACGGGATATACAGGTTATATAGGTCTGCAGGTCTGTAGGTCATACAGTTCTACAAGTCACACAAATCTACTGGTCAAAAGGTTTACATGTTTACAGGTCTACAGGTCATACAGGTCTACATGTCATACAGTTCAACAGGCCACACAGGTCATATAGGGCAACAGGTCATACATATCTACGGGTTGACAGGTTTACAGGAGAACACGTTATACAGCTCTGGAGATATCATAATATAAAGGTCTACAAGTCTGCAGCTCATACAGTTCTACGGATCATACATACATCATATTATATAGGTTTATACGTCTACAGGTCATACAGGTCATACAGGTCATACAGGTCATACAGGTCTTACAGGTCATACAGGTCATACAGGTCTTACAGGTCATACAGGTCATACAGGTCGACAGGTTAACAGGTCTACATTTTATTAATATATACACGTTGACAGGTTTACAAGTCTACAGGTCTTACTGATCATACAGATCTACAGGTCGACAGGTTAACAAGTCATACAGGGCATATCAGCTTTCAGATCATACAAATCTAAAGGTCGATAGGTTTAAAGGTCTACAGATCATACACGTCATACAGATCTACAGGTCGACAGGTTGAGAGTTTATACAGGTCATACAAATCTACATGTCGACAACTTTAGAGGTCTACAGATCAACAGCTCATACAAGTTATATAGGTCTTCAGGTCTGCAGGTCATGCAGTTCTACAGATCATACAGATCTACGGGTCGACAGGTTTACAGGTTTACAAGCCTACAGGTCATACAGGTCAAAAGGCCACACTGGTCATATGAGGCTACAGGTCAAACCTGTCATACATGTTGACAGGTTTACAGGTCCACAGGTCATACAGCTAAGGAATACAGTAATACAGATCTACATATCAAAAGGTTAAGAGTTCAATAGGTCACATTATTCTGCAGTTCATAGAGGTCATATAGATCTCCAGGTCATTCAGATCTACAGGTCAACAAGTTTAGAGATCTACAGCTCAACAGTTCATAAAAGTTATATAGGTCTACAGGTCTGCAGGTCATATAGTTCAACAGGTCATACTGATCTACAGGTCTACAGGTTTACAGGTTTACAGGTCTACAGATATCCAACAGGTCACACAGGTCACACAGGTCTACAGTTCACATAGGTCTACAGGTCTGAAGGACATACAGGTCTACAAGTCATACAGATCCACAGGTCTACAGGTTTACAGGTCTACAAGTCATACACTTGAACAGGTTATACAGGTCAGATATGTGTAGAGGTCTGCAGGACACTTACAGGTCTACATTTCATTAATGTATACACGTCGACAGGTTTACAAGTCTACAGCTCTTACAGGTCATACAAATCTAAAGGTCGATAGGTTTACAGGTCTACAGATCATACACGTCATACAGATCTACAGATATGAAATTATATAGATCTACAAGTCTGCAGCTCATATTGGTCTACAAGTCGACAGGTTTACAGGCCTACAGGTCATATAAGTCTACAGGCCATACAAGTCATATAAGTCTACAGGTCTGCAGGTCTCATAGGTCTACAGAAATCAAATCATACAAGTCTACAGGTCTGCGGGTCATACAGGTCTACAGGTCATACAGATCTACAAGTCAGGTTTATATGTCTACAGGTCAACAGGTCATATAATTCTACAGGTCTACAGGTCATACAGGTCAACAGGTTAGACAGGTCAGATATGTCTACAGGTTGGAGGTAATAAAGGTCTACATTTCATACATATATTGACAGTTTTACAAGTCTACAGGTCATACAGGTCATACAGATCTACAGGTCGACAGGTTTACAGTTTTACAGTTTTACAGTTTTACAGGTTTACAGGTTTACAGGTTTACAGGTTTACAGGTTTACAGGTCTACAGCTCATACACGTCATACACGTCATACACGTCATACACGTCATACAGATCTATAGGTCAACAGGTTGAGGGGTCGACAGGTCAACAGGTCATATAAGTTTTATAGGTCTACAGGTCTGCAGGTCATATAGTTAAACGGGTCATACTGATCTACAGGTCACAGGTTGAGAGGTTATACAGGTCATACAAATCCACATGTCGACAGCTTTAGAGGTCTACAGGTCAAAAGCTCATACAAGTTATATAGTTCTAAAGGTCTGCAGGTCATACAGTTCTACAGATCATACAGTTCTACAGGTCGACAGATTTACAGGTTTTCAGATCTACAGGTCATACAGGTCAACAGGCCACACTGGTCATATAAGGCTACAGGTCATACATCTCTACATGTTCACAGGTTTACATGTCCACAGGTCATACAGATAAGGAACACAGTAATACAGATCCACAGATCGATAGGTTTACATGTCTACAGGTCATACAGTTCTAAAGGTCATATAGATCTACAGTTCGACAGGTTAACAGGTCATACATGTCATATAGGTTTTCAGGTCAGATATAATTTCAAAAATGTGTACAAGTCTGCAGGTCATACTAGTCTACAGGTCAGACAGATCTGCAGTTCGACAGGTTAACAGGTCATGCGAGTCATATTGGTTTTCAGGTCATACAGGTCAAGCAGGTCTACAGGTCACACAGATCTACAGGTCGAAAGGTTGACAGGTCATACAGATCTACAGGTCGACAGGTTGAGAGGTCATACAGGTCATACAAATCTTCATGTGGACAAGTCAACAGGTCATACAAGTTATATAGGTCTACAGGTCCGCAGGTCATACAGTTCTACAGATCATACAGATCTACAGGTCGACAGATTTACAGGTTTTCAGATCTACAGGTCATACAGGTCAACAGGCCACACAGGTCATATCAGGCTACAGATCATACATATGTACAGGTTGACAGGTTTACAGGTCCACAGGTCATAGCTAAGTAATACAATAATACAGATCTACAGATGGACAGGTTACGAGTTTAAATAGGTCACATTGTTCTGCAGGTCATAGAGGTCATACAGATCTCCAGGTCGAAAGGTTTAGAGGTCTACAGGTCTACAGGTCATACAAGTCAACAGGCCACACAGGTCATATAGGTCTACAGGTCATACAGATCTACAGGTTGACAGGTTTACAGGTGCACAGGTTATACAGCTTTAGAGATATCATATCATCTAGGTCTACAAGTCTGTAGATCATATGAGTCTATGGGTCATACAGATATCATATCATGCAGATCTAAAGGACGACAGGTTTACAGGCCATACAAATCAGACAGGTCTACAGGTTATACAGGGCACATATATCTACAGGTCAGCAGGTCATAAAGGTCTCCAGACATCATACAGGTCTACAGATTATACAGGTCTACAAGCCATACAGGTCAACAGGTTATCCAGGTCAGATATGTCCACAGGTCTGCAGGTCATACAGGTTTACATTTCATTCATATATAGACGTCGACAAGTTTACAAGTCTACAGGTCATACAGGTCATATAAGTCTACAGGTCATACAGATCTACAGGTCGTCAGGTTTACAGATCTAATGGTCTACAGGTCATACAGATCTACAGTTTGACAGGTTTAGAAGTCTACAGGTTAACAGGTCATACAAGTCATATGGGTATACAGGGCTGCAGGTCATACAGTTCTACAGGTCATACAGATCTGCAGGTCGACAGGTTGACAGGTCTAAAGGTTACAGATACCCTACAAGTCATACAGGTCAAGAGTTCACATAGGTCTGCAGTTCTTCAGGTCATACATGTTTACAATTAATACACATCTACAGGATGACAGGATTACAGGTCTACAAGTCATACAGGTCATATAGGTCATGTAGGTCCACAGGTCATACAGATCATATTATATCATATAGGTCTACAGGTCTGCAGGTCATACATGCCTACAGCTCATATTGGTCTTTTAGTCGACAGGTTTACTGGTCTACAGTTCATACAGGCCATCTAGGTTATATAAGTCTAAAGGTCATACAGGTTATACAGATCTACAGGTTGACAGGTTTACAGGTCTACAGGTCATACAGCTCTACAAATATCATATCATATAAGTGTACAAGTGATCAGGTCATACAAGTCTACAGGTCATACAGATCTACAGGTTGAATGGCTTACATGTCTGCAGCTCATAACCTTAAACGGTTCTACAGGTCATACAGGTCATACTGTATGACAGGTCAACATTTCAACAGGTTACAGGTCTACATGTTATAAAGGTCTACAGATATCATATCAATTTCAATCAATAAGTTTACAGGTTTACAGGTCATACAGGCCATACAAATCTACAGGTCGGCAGGTTAACAGGTCATACATGTCATTTGCATCTGCAGGTCATACATGTCATACAGGTCTACAGGTCATATAAGGCGACAGTTCATACAAGTCATACGTGTCTACAGATATTATACAGGTCTACAGGTCATACAGGTCTACAGATATCATATCATATCAGTCTACAGGTCTGCAGGTCATACAGGTCTACAAGTCTTACAGCTCTATAGATCGACCGGTTCACGGGTGATTCATGTCATAAAAGTCTACAGGTCATACAAATCTACAGGTAGACAGTTTGCATGTCATATAGGTCATACAGGTCTACAAGTCATACATGTTTACAGCTCATATAGGTCTACAGGTCATACAGGTCTACATATCATACAGGTCAACAGTTTATACAGGTCATATAAGTCTACATGTCTGCATGTCACACAAGTTTACAAAAATCATATATTACAGGTTTACAGTTCATACAGGTCATACAGATCTACAAGTCGACAAGTTACCAGCTCATACAAGTCATATACGTTTGCAGGTCATACAGGCCATACAACTCTACAGGTCATAAAAATCTTCAGGTCGACAGGTTTACAGATCTACAGGTCTGCATGTTAACAAGTCATAAATGTCATTTGTGTCTGCAGTTCATACAGGTCATACAGGTCATACAGGTCTACAGGTCAACAGGTTATCAGGTCATACAAGTCATATAAGTCTGCAGGTAATACAGGTCATACAATTATACAGGTCATACAGATCTATAGGTCGACAGGTTTACAGGTCTACAGGTTATACAGCTCAACATGTCGACAGGTTTACAGTTCTACAGGTCATAAAAGTCTACAGATATCTTATCATATAGGTTTAAAGGTCATTCAGGCCATACAGATCTACAGTTTATATATGTCTTTGTGTATATTTGTGTCTGCAGGTCATACAGCTCGTACAGGTCATATAAGACTAGAGTTCATACAAGTCATACGTGTCTACAGATTTCATTAAGGTCTACAGGTCATAGAGGTCTACAGATATCATATCCTGTATGAGATGCAGACCTGTAGACTTACAGGTCTGCATCTCATACAGGTCTACAGGTTGAATGGTTAACAAGTCTACAGTTCATACAAGTCATACAGATCTACAAGTCTAAAGGTTAACATGTCATACAAGTGATATAAGTCTGCAGGTCATAGAGGTTTTACAAGTCTACAGGTTATACAGATCTACAGGTTTACTAGTTTACAGGTCTACAGGTCAACAGGTCATACAAGTCATATAGGTCTATAGTTGATCAGTTCACAGGTCATACAAGTCATACAGGTTTACAGGTCATATGAGGCCATGGGCTATACAGGTCACATAGGTCTACAAGTCATACAGATCTACAGGTCGACAGGTTTACAGGTCTAGAGGTCATACAGGTCATACAGATCTACAGGTCAACAGGTTTAGAGGTCTACAGGTCAACAGGTCATACAAGTTATATAGGTCTACAGGTCTGCACGTCATATAGGTCCACAGGTCATACAGATCTACAGGTCATACATGTCAACAGGCCACACAGGTCATATAGGGCTACAGGTCATACATATCTACAGTTTGACAGGTTTACTGGTCCATAGGTCATACAACTAAGTACTACAGTAATACAGATCGACAGATTGACAGATCAACAGGTTGACATTTCAAATTAGTCACATAGATCTGCAGGTCATAGAGGTCATACAGGTCTACAGGTCATACAATTCATACAGGTCATACAGTTCACAGTGGTCTACAGGTCTGAAGGTCATACTGGTCTACAAGTCATACATATCTACAGGTTATGCAGGTCGCATATGTCTCCAGGTCTGCAGGTCATACATGTCTGCAGATATGATACAGGTCTACAGATTTTACAAGTCTACAAGTCATACAGGTCAACAGGTTATACAGATCAGATATGTCTACACGTCTGCAGGTCATACAGGTCTACATTTCATTAATATTTACACGTCGACAGGTTTACAAGTCAACAAGTCATACATGTCTTTTGCATCTACAGGCCATACATGTCATGCAGGTTGACAGGTCGACAGGTTATCAGGTCATCAGGTCATACAAATTATATAAGTCTGCAGGTTATACAGGTCATACAAGTCTACAGGTCATACAGATCCACAAATCAACAGGTTAACAGGTCAACAGGTCGTACAAGTCATATAGGTCTGCAGGTCTACACGTCATTCAGGTCATACAGATCTACAGGTCGACAGATTTACAAGACTACAGGTCATACAGGTCATACAGGTCATACAGGTCATACAAGTCAACAGGTCATACAGGTCATTTAGGTCTAAAGTTCATACAGATCTAAGGTCGAAAGGTTTAAAGGTCTACAGGTTATACATGTCATACAGTTCTTTTAAGCACAGGTTAACAGGTCATACAAGTCATAGAGATCAACTGGTTGCCCGGTTTACATGTTTACAGGTCATCCAGGTCATACAGGTCATACAGTTAATACAGATCGACAGGTTTACAACTCTACAGGTCAATTGGTCATAGAAGTCTACAGGTCATGCAGATCTAAAGGACGACAGGTTTACAGGTCATACAAGTCAGACAAATCTACATTTCTTGCATGTCTACAGATCATGCAGGTCTACAGATTATACAAGTTGTATAAGGTCATACAAGTCATATAAGTCTGCAGGTTATACAGGTCATACAAGTCTACAGGTCATATACATCTATAGTACGACAGGTTTAACGGTCTACAGATCTTACAGGTCATACATATCATATAGGTCTACAGGTCTACACGTCATACATAGACGTCTAAAGCTCATATAGGACTAGAGGTTTAAACGTCATACTGGTCTGAAAGGTCATATAGGACTACAGGTGGACAGGTTTACAGGTCTACAGTTTATACAGGTCATACAGATCTACAAGTCAACAGGTTAACAGGTCATACAAGTCATATAAGTCTGCAGGTCATACAGGTCATACAAGTCTACAGGTCAAACAGATCTACAGGTTGTCAGGTTTACAGGTTTACAGGTCTACAGGTCATACAATTCAACATGTCGACAGGTTTACAGGTTTACAGGTCTACAGGTCATACACTTCAACATGTCGACAGGTTTACAGGTTTACAGGTGTGCATGTTAACAAGTCATAAATGTCATTTGTGTCTGCAGGTCATACAGAACATACAAGTCTACAGGTCATATATAACTACAGTTCATACAAGTCATACGTTTCTACAGATATCATACAGGTCTACAGGTCTTACAGGTCTACAGATATCATATCATATAGGTCTACACATCTGCATCTCATACAGGTCTACAAGTCTTACAGATCTACAGGTCGACCGGTTCACAGGTCATACAAGTCATACATGTTTATAGCTCACACAAGTTTATAGGTCATGCAGGTCTACATATCATACAGGTCTACAGGTCATACAGGTCAACAGTTTATACAGGTCATATAATAAACACTTACACGTCTTCAGGTCAGACTGGTTTACAAAAATCATATCATGCAGGTCTACAAGTCTGCAGGTCATACAGATCTAAAGGTTCAAAGGTTTACAAGTCTACAGTTCATACAAGTCATACAGATCTACAAGTCAACAGGTTAACAGTCATACAGGTCATACAGGTTTGCAGGTCATAGAGGTCATACAGGTCTAAAGGTCACAGGTGACAGATTAACAGGTCATACAGATTATATAGGTTTGAAGGTCATAAAGGTCATAAAGGTCATACAGGTCATACAGGTTATACAGATCAAGAGGTCGAAAGGTTCATATGTCTACAGGTCATACAGGTCTACAGATATCATATCAAATAAGTCTACAGGTCTGCCATTCATACAAGTCTACATGTCATACAACTCTACAGGTCGACAGGTTTACAGGTCTACAAGTTATAAAGATATCATGTGATATATTTTTAAAAGTCTGCAGGTCATACAAGTCTACAGGTCAATAGGTTTACAGGTCTGCAAGTCATACAGATATCATATTATGTATGTGTACAAGTCTGCAGGTCATACAGATATACAGGTCGAAAGGTTTACAAGCCTACAGGTCATACATATCTACGGGTCGATAGGTTAACAGGTAAAAAATGTCATATAAATCTACAGGTCATACAGATATACAGGTTTACAGGTCTACAGGTCATACAGATCTACACATCAACAGGTTTACAAGTCTACAAATCATACAGGTCATACAGGTCTACAGGTCAGACAGATCTACAGGTTGACAGGTTTACAGTTCTACAGGTCATACAGGTCGACATATATTATAAAGGTCTACAGGTCATTCAGGACTACAGGTCAGATAGGACTACAGGTAATACAAGTCATACATGTCTACACATAACATACATGTCGACAGGTCATACAGGTCTACAGAAATATTATATCATATAGGTATACAGGTCATACAGCTCCACAGGTCGACAGGTTTACAGGTACATAGGTTATACAAGTTATACAGATGTACAGGTCGACAGGTTTACACGTCTACAGATCATGCAGATATTATATCATATATGTCTACTAGTCTGCAGGTCATACAAGTCTAAAGGTCATCAAGGTCATACAGATCTACAGTTTGACAGGTAAACAGGTCATACAGGTCATATAGGTTTTCAGGTCATACAGGTCATGCAGGTTTACAGGTCACACAGATCTACAGGTCGAACGGTTTACAGGTCAACAGGTCATATAGGTCATACAGGTGTACATGTTACACAGATCTACAAGTCGACAGGTCTACAGGTCTGCAGGTCATACAGGTCTACAGGTCATACAAATCTACAGGTCGACAGGTTAATGGGTCATACAGGTTCCACAGGTCATCAGGTCATACAGGTCAAAAATTCATGCAGATTTACAGGTCTACAGTTCATACAGGTCGTATAGGTTTATAGGTCTACAGGTCATACAAGTCACACAGATCTACAGGTCAACAGGTCTGCAGGTCATGCAGATCTACAGGTCTACAGGTCATATAAGATACATACAAGTCTTACAAGTCATACAGGTCTACAGATATCAAACATGTCATACAGGTCTACAAATATGCAGGTCAACAGGTCGTACAGGTCTACAAATATGATACAGGTCTTCAGGTCATCTAAAGATACTATACAGGTCATTTAGGTCTACAGATATCATGGAGGCCACCAGGTCATCTACAGATATCATACAGCTCTACAGGTCATACAAGTCATTCAAGTCAACAGATATGTAGGTCTACAGGTCATACAGCCATACAAGGCTCCAGATGTCATACGGGTCCACAAGTCATACAAGTCATATTGGCCTATAGGTCATACAGGTATACAAATATCACACAGGTCATACATGTCATATAGGTCATACAGGTCTACATGTCGACAGGTTAACAAGTCATATAGGCTATCAAGATCTGCAGGTCAGATATGTTTATAGGGCTACATGTCATACAGGTCATACAGTTCTATAGTTCAACAGGTTAACAGGTCATACAGATCTACAGGTCGACAGGTTTACATGTCTACATGTCATACAGGTCATACAGTTTTACAGGTTGACAGGTTAACAGGTCATACATGTCATACAGATCTACAGGTCGACAGATTTACATGTCTACAGGTCATACAGGTCATAGAGATCCAAAGGTCGACGGGTTTACAAGTCGACAGGTCAACAGGTCATACAAGTCATGCAGATCTAAAGAAGCTCATACAAGTCCGAAAGGTCTACATTTCTTGCATGTCTACATATCATTCAGGTCTATAGGTTGGACAAGTCAGATATGTCTACAGGTCTGGAGGTCATACATGTCTAAATTTCATATATTTGTTTACACGTCGACAGTTTTCCAAGTCTACAAGTCATACAAATCTACATGTCGACAGGTTTACATGTCTCCAGGTCATACAAGTCAACAGGCCACACAAGTCATATAGATCCATAGGTCATACAAATCTGCAGATATCATATTATATAGATCTACAAATCTGGAGCTCAGACAAGTTTATGGGTCATACAGATATCATATCATATAGGTCTACAGGTCTTACATCTTTACAGGTCTACAAGTCATACAGGACATACAGGCCATACAGGCCATACAGGCCATACAGGTCATATAAGTCTACAGGTCATCCAGGTCATATAAGTCTATGGGTCTGCAGGTCTCACAGGTCGACAGAAATCAAATCATACAAGTCCACAGGTCATGTCGACAGGTTTACAGGTCTACAGTTCATAAAGGTCTACAGATATATCATTTTGGGCTACAGGTCTGCAGGTCATACAAGTCTACAGTTCATCCAGATCTACAAGTCAACAGGTTAACAGGTCTACAGGTCAACAGGTCATACATGTAATATAAGGTCATACAAGTCATATAAATCTGCAGGTCATACAAGTCATATAAATCTACAGGTCAACAGGTTGACAGGTCATACAAGTCATATAGGTCTACAGGTCAACAGATCTAAAAGTCATGTGGGTCAACAAATATCATACAGGTCAACAGGTGATAAAAGTTAGTTAGTTCATATAGGTCTAAAGGTCATATAGATCTACAGGTCAAACAGGTCTACAGATATCATTTCATAAAGGTCTTGGTCATACAGCCATACAAGGCTCCAGATGTTATACGGGTCCACAAGTCATACAAGTCATATAGGTCTATAGGTCATACAGGTATACAAATATCATACAGGTCATACATGTCATATAGGTCATACAGGTCTACAGGTCCACAGGTCATCCATGTTTACTGATCATAGATATATACAGATATGTAGGTCTACATGTCAAATATTCATACAGGTCTACAGGTCATACAAGTCAAATATGTCGAAAGGTTTACAGGTCCGCAGGTTAAAAAGGTCATGCATGTCTACAGGTCAACAGGTTAACAGGTCATACAGGTCATACAGGTTTGCAGGTCATAGAGGTCATACAGGTTGAAAGGTCACAGAGATCTACAGGTCATACAGATTATATAGGTTTGCAGGTCATACAGGTCATACAGGTCTACAGGTTATCAGGTCATACAAGTCATATAAGTCTGCGGGTTATAAAGGTCATACATGTATACAGGTCATACAGATCTATAGGTCGATAGGTTTACAGGTCTACAGGTTATAAAGGTCTACAGATATCATATCATTTACAGGTTTACAGGTTCACAGGTCATATATGTCATTTGCGTCTGCAGGTCATACAGGTCAAGGTCTACAGGTCATATAAGACTAAAGTTCATACAAGTCATACGTGTCTACAGATATCATATAACATAAGTCTACAGGTCTGCATCTCATACAGGTCATACAAGTCATACAGGTCTACAGGTCTACAGGTCAGCAGTTTATACAGGTCATAAAATATACACATACTGCAGGTAAGACAGGTTTACAAAAACAATATCATACAGGTATACAGGTCTGCAAGGTCATACAGATCTACAGAATTAAAGGCTGTATGATCTGTAGACCTGTAAACCTGTCGACCTTTAGATCTGTATGACCTGTAGACCTGTATGACCCACAGACCTGTAGACTTGTATGATTTGATTTCTGTAGACCTGTGAGAACTGCAGATTTTAGAACTGTAAACCTGTAGACTTGTAGACCAATATGAGCTGTAGACATGTATGACATGCAGACCTGTAGACCTATATGATATGATATCTGTATGACCCGTAAACCTGTATGAGCTGCAGACTTGTAGATCTATATAAAATGATATCTGTAGATCTGTATGACTTTCCAGAAGTCATACAGAGTAGAGGTTTACAGGTCTACAGGTCATACAGGTCAACAAGCCACAAAGGTCATATAAGGCGACAGGTCATACAGATCTACAGGTCGACATGTTTATAGGTCTACAGGTCATACATGTCATACAGTTCTATAGGTCAACAGGTTAACAGGTCATACATGTCACAGAAATCTACATATCTGACCTGTTCACCTGTCGAAATGTAGACCTGTATACCATGTATGACCCGTAGACTTATAAACTTATGACCTGTATGACTTGTAAATCTTTCAACCTGTAGATCTGTATGACTTGCAGACCTGTAGACGTGTAAGCTTTCGACCTGTATATATATTTGACTTGTAGACCCACAAACCTGTAGAATTGTATGACATGATTTCTGTAAACTTGTGAGACCTGCAGACCTGTAGAATTATATGACCTGTATGGCCTGTATAATCTGCAGGCCTGTAAACCTGTTGACTTGTAGACCAATATGAGCTGTTGACATGTATGACCTGCAGACCTGTAGACCTCTATGAAATGATATCTGTATGATCCGTAAAACTGTATGAGCTGCAGACTTGTAGACCTATATTATATTATATCTGTAGATCTGTATGATCTATGGACCTATATGATCTGTGTGGCCTGTTGACCTGTATGACCTGTAGACCTGTAAACCCGTCGACATTTATATGTGAATGAAATGCAGACCTGTATGACCTGCAGACCTGTAAATCTGTCAACTTGTACATTTGTATGACTTGTAGACCTATAGAGCTATATGACCTGTATGAATTGTAGACCTGTATGCCCTGTGTGATCTGTAGGATATCTGCATGACTTGTATAACTTATATGACTTATATAACTTGTATCCCTGTATGACTGTATGTCCTGTAGACTTATATCTGTAGACCTGTATGACTTGTAAGACCTGAAGACATATATGATATCTGTAGATCTATATGAACTGTCAACCTGTATTTCTGTAGACATGTATGATTTGCAGGCCTGGATGATACCTGTATACCTGTATAACCTGCAGAACTGGAAATTTGTAGACCTATATGACCTGTATGACCTGTAGACTTGCATGATCTGTATGTATGACTCGTAGACAAATATGATCTGTAAACATGTATGAACTGTAGATATCTATGACTTGTAAGACCTGTAAACCTGTTGACCTGTAGCTCTGTATGACCTGTAGACCTGTGTGAGATGTATCACCAGTAAACCTGTCATCCTGTAGATTTTTCTGACCTGTAGGCCTGTATGACTTGTATGACATGTAGTCCTATATGACCTGGATGACTTTTATGACCTGTATTCCTATATGACCTGTAGACCTGTATGACCTGTATGACCTGTATACCTGTAGACCTATATGACCTGTTGACCTGTAGACATGTAAACCTGTCAACTTGTCCATCTTTTTGACCTGTAGAAGTGTATGACCTGTGTGACCTACAGACCGATATGACATTTAGTACCTGTTAACTTGTTGACCTGTAGATGTGTATGACTTGTATGACCTGTAGACATGTAAACCTTTCAACCTGTAGATCTGTATGACCTGTAGACTTTTATGACCTGCGCACTTGTAAACTTATATGATATGATATCTGTAGAGCTGTATGACCTGTAGACCTGTAAACCTGTCAACCTGTCAACCTGTAGATCTGTATGACCTGCGCACTTGTACAGTTATATGATATGATATCTGTAGAGCTGTATGACCTGTAGACCTGTAAACCTGTAAACCTGAAAACCTGTCAACCTGTAGATTTGAATGACCTGTATGACCTGTAGACTTCTATGATCTGTATGACCTGATTGCCTGTCGAACTGTAGATCTCTATGACCTTGATGACCTTTAGACTTGTATGACCTGCAGACTTGTAGACATATATGATATGATATCTGTATGATCTGTAGACATATTGACCTGTTGACATGTTAACCTGTCGACTTGTAAATCTGTATGACCTGTATGAACTGTAGACCTGTAAACCTGTCGACATGTAGTCATATATGACCTTTAGACCTAATATAACTTGTACGACTTGAAAACCTGTCGGCTAGTAGACCTGTATGACTTGTATGAGCTGCAGACACAAAAGACATGCTTGACTTCTTAACCTGCCGACCTGTAGATCTGTATGGCCTGTATGACCTGTACACCTGTAAACTTGTCGACCTGTAGATTTATATGACCTGTAGACCTTTATGACCCGCAGACCGTAGACTTGAATGATTTGATTTCTGTAGACCTGTGAGATACAGACCCGTAGACTTATATGACCTGTATGGCCTGTGGATCCGTATGACCTGTAAACCTGTAAACCTGTAGACCTGTAGATTTGTATGACTTGTGGACTTGTAAAACTGTCAACGTGTATATATTAATAAATATATATAAATATATATGAAATGTAGACCTGTATGACCTGCAGACCCCTAGACCAAAATTATATGATATCTGTAGACCTCTATGACCTGTTGACCAATATAACTTGTGTTAACTGTTGACCTGTAGACCTCTAAACCTGTCGACCTGTAGATCTGAGTGACCTACTTAGTAAAAATCAAAACCACTGCTCCAGCAAACCAACCCAATGAAACTATTAAATGTGGTTTGCTAAATATTCGATCTCTCCCTTCCAAGTCTCTGATGATATGTTAGTTTTAATGAATCTACCCCTCCTGGTTATATTAACTACCATGTCACTGGTAGAGGAGGAGGAGTGGCTGCAGTTTATCAGTCAAATCTGCTTATTAACCCTTGGCCTAATGTTTTGTATGATTCATTTGAAAGCCTTACTGTCAGCTTCTTTCACCCTGACTGGAAAGCAGAGAAACCACTTATACTTGCTGTTGTGTACCGTCCCACCACACCTTATTCTAAGTTTTTGGAAAAATTCCCAGACTTTCTGTCAAACTTAGCAATGGAATCAAACAAAGTCATTATAGTGGGTGACTTCAAAATTCAGGTGGACGTTGATGATGATTGTCTGGCTATTGTATTCAAGTCTCTCTTAGATTCAACCGGCTTCTCTCAAAGGGTAAATAAACCAACTAACTCCTTTAATCAAGTCCTTGACTTAGTACTAACCTTAAAGAGCGCATTCCAGCAGAGCTTGCTGCCACACCTAGTAGCATTACAATGGGCAGCTATGCTGATCTTATTCCCTTGGAGGTAGATTATCTTGTAGATAGCACTGCAGCAGCACTCCTTGGGACGCTCGATGCCGTAGCCCCTCTGAAGAAGAAGGTTATCAACCACAAGAGAATAGCTCCCTGGTACAGCCTGAACCTGCGCACCTTGAAGCAGAAGACCAGACGGCTGGAAAGGAAAACACATTTTGGCCTTTAATAGAAAAGCATAAAAACAACCCCAGGTTCCTTTTCAGCACTGTAGCCAGGCTGACCAAGAACCATAGTGCTGTTGAGCCATGCATCCCTCCGACTCTCAACAGCATGGATTTCCTAAATTTCTTTACTGAAAAGATTGTGAACATTAGAGCAAGCATTGCCAATGATCGACAGATACAGATTGTAGTGCCAAAAGAAGCATCTCCCAGACTTGATGCATACCTTGAAAGCTTCCTCCCATTGACCTTTCAGACCTAACTTCTGCGATTACCTCTTATAAATCAGCCACATGTCTACTTGATCCAGTCCCAACAAGACTGCTCAAGGATGTCTTTCCCTTAGTTAACACCTCTATACTGAACCGGATCAATCTTTCCTTAGTCACAGGTTATGTGCCACAGGCCTTTAAGGTGGCAGTTATTAATCCCTTACTTAAAAAGCCTTCTCTAGATCCAGGTGTGTTAGCAAATTATAAGCCCACATCCAACCTTTCCTATATCTCCAAGATCCTTGAGAAGGTGGTTCTAAAGCAGCTACATGAGCACAGTAATGAACTGTTTGAAGATTTCCAATCTGGATTCAGAGAACACCACAGCACTGAAACAACACTGGTAAGAGTCTCTAACGATCTTCTTATAGCTTCTGATAGAGATCTTGTCTCTATACTTGTAGTTCTGGACCTCAGTGCTGCATTTAACACCATTGACCACAGCATTCTGCTGCAGAGACTAGAGCACGAAATCGGGATTAAAGGCTCTGCCCTAAAATGGTTTAAATCATACTTATCCAATAGGTTTCAGTTTGTTAATGTTAACAATGACCATTCAGATTGCAGCAGAGTTACATATGGCGTACCACAGGGCTTAGTTTTAGGGCCAATTCTTTTCATTCTTTACATACTCCCATTGGGCGATATCATCCGGAAACACTCAATCAACTTCCATTGCTACGCAGAGGATACCCAGCTCTACTTATCGAGAGAACCCGATGATAAAAGCCGCCTCATGAATCTGCAAGACTGTCTAAAAGACATCAAATCCTGGATGTCCTCTAACTTCCTTCTACTAAACTCAGACAAAACAGAAGTCATTGTGTTTGGACCTAAACTTCTCAGGGACACCTTTTCTTTGCAGATTGCTAAACTAGATGGCTTCACCCTGAATTCAAGTATGACCGCAAGGAACCTTGAAGTAATATTTGACCAAGACCTATCATTCAGCTCACACATAAAACACGTGACTAGGACTGCCTTTTTTCACCTGCGCAGCATAGCCAAAATTAGGAATATCCTCTCTCAGAGTGATGCTGAGAAACTAGTCCATGCATTTATTACCGCTAGGCTGGACTACTGTAACTCTCTGTTGTCAGGATGTCCGAAAAACTCTCTAAAGAGTCTGCAGTTAGTCCAGAACGCTGCAGCAAGGATATTGACAGGAGTTAGTAAAAGAGAACACATCTCTCCCACTTTAGCTTCTCTCCATTTACTCCCTGTAGGATATCGAGTAGACTTCAAAATCCTTCTGCTGACTTATAAAGCCCTGAATGACAAAGCTCCATCCTATTTGAAAGACCTCATAGTCTCTTATTATCCTTCCAGAGCACTTAGCTCCCAGAATGCAGGTCTGTTAGTGACTCCCAGTATCTTTAAAAACAGACTGGGAGGTAGAGCCTTCAGTTATCGGGCTCCTTTACTGTGGAACCAAATCTCTCCATGGGTCAGAGAGGCAGACACTCTCACTACATTTAAGACTAGGCTTAAAACCTTCCTCTATGACAGAGCGTTTAATTAGGGCCGGTTCAGGTAGCTCTGAACCATTTTTATGCTCCTCTAGGCTTAGTCTGCTGGGGGACACATCAGGTTACATGGAGCTCTCTCCTCTCCTCTCCTCTCCTCTCCTCTCCTCTGCCACACTTTAAATGATCATTTTCATTATCTGCTGCACCTTGTAGTTTGGCCTTGGTGTCTCGCTCTCTCTCTATTTGTGTTTCCACAGATCCACTGAAGCTCCATCTCTCTCCACCAATCACCCCCTCCCCTTTTACCCTTGCTGTTAAACCGACCTGGCTATCCCTCCCAGGAACCAGTCTACCACCCGTTACTCCCATTAAGCTGCCTGACTCTCCCTGCCTTCCCTCCCACCAAAAACTGCCTTCATTAGCTCCTGCACACTATTTCCATCTGTGCATATTCTGTATTGTTACCTGTTTTCTTGTCTGTATACAACATCTATTGCACGTCTGCCCGTCCTGGGTGAGGGATCCCTCCTCTGTTGCTCACCATGAGGTTTCTCTTTTTTTCCTTGTTAAAAGGGTTTTTTGTTTTGAGTTTTTCCTCAGTCGATGTGAGGGTCTAAGGGCAGAAGATGTTGTTATGATGCTATGTAAAGCCCTTTGAGACAAACTGTTTGTAAAAATGGGCTATACAAATAAAATTGCCTTGCCTTGCCTTGCCTTACCTGTTGACCTGTATGACCTGTAGACCTATGAACCTATATGACCTGTATGAACTGTAGACTTGTAGATCTGTTAGACCTTTAGACCTGTATGACCTGATGACCTGTGGAACTATATGACTTGTATGACCTGTATGACCTGTATGACCTGTATGACCTGTTAACCTGTTAACCTGTCGACCTGTAGATCTGTATGACCTGTAGGCCTGTATGACCTGCAGACCTGTAGACCTGTAAACTGTTCGACCTGTATATATGAATGAAATGTAGACCTGTATGACCTGCAGACCTATTGACATATCTGACCTGTATAACCTGTTGACCTGTATGATATGTGGAGACCTGTAGATCTTTATGACCTGTATGACCTATTAACCTGTTGATCTGTAGATCTGTATGACCTGTATGACCTGTAGACCTGTAGACCTGTAGACCTGTAGACCTGTAGACTTACATGATATGATATCTTTATGACCCGTAGACTTGTATGAGCTCCAGACCTGTAGAACTATATAATATAATATCTGTAGAGCTGTATGACCCGTGGACATGTAAACCTGTCAACCTGTAGATCTGTGTGACCTGTAGCCCTATATGACCTGTGTGGCCTGTTGACATGTATGACCTTTAGACCTGTAGGATATCTGTAGACCTGTAGACCTGTAGACCTGTAGACCGTAAACCTGTCGACCTGTAGATCTGTATGACCTATATGACCTCTACAGGTCATATTTGTCATACAGTTCTACAGGTCGACAGGTTTACATGTCTACAGGTCAAACAGGTCTACATTTCTTGCAATTCTTCAGATCATGCAGGTCTACAGGTCATACAGGTCTCCAGATATCATACAGGTCAACATGTTGTACAGGTCAGATATGTCCAGGTCTACATTTCATTCATATCTCCAGGTCGAATGGTTTCCAGGTCTAGAGGTAATAGGTCATACAGGTCATACAGGTCTTAAGGTCACACAGATCTACAGGTCGACAGGTTAACAGGTCCTACAGATTATATAGGTTTGCAGGTCATACGGGTCATACGGGTCATACAGGTCTACAGGTCATACATATCTACAGGTCAACAGGTTCACAGGTCTACAGGTCTACAGGTCATACAGGTCTACAGATATTATATCATATATGTCTACAGGTATGCAGGTCATACAAGTATACAGGTCATACAGCGCTACAGGTCGACAGGCATACAGGTCTACAGGTCATACAGATATCACAATATATATGTCTTCAGGCCTGTAGGTCATACAGGTCTACAGTTCAAACAGATCTCCACATCGACAGGTTTACAAGTCGACAGGTCATACAGGTCATACAGATCTTCAGGTCGACAGTTTAACAGGTCATACAAGTCATATATGTTTGCACGTCATACACGTCTACAGGTCATACAGATGTACAGGTCGACGAGGTTTACAGGTCTACAAGTCATACAGGTCTACAGATATAATATCATATATAGGTCTACAGGTCTGTAGTTCATACATGTCTATAGACCATACAGATCTACAGTTTGACAAGTTTACAAGTCTACAGGTCATTCAGGTCATACAGATCTACAGGTAGACAGGTTAAAAGGTCATACAGGTTATATAGGTTTGTAGGTCCTACAAGTCATACAGGTCTACATATATCATACAGGTCTACATGTCACACAGGTCTACAGGTCAGATACGACTACAGGTCATACAAGTCATACATGTCTCTACATGACATACATGTCGACAAGTCATACGGGTCTACAGGTCATCTACAGATAACATACAGGTCATACAACTCTACAGATACACGAGTCTACAGCTCATACATTTCTAAAGATATATCATATCATATAGGTCTACAGGTTATACAACTCCACTATCACGACTCTGGAACATAGGACTCAGATGCGTAACTCAGTAGGTTCCAAATACAGCAATATTAATTTATCCAAGATACACAGTCAGGCAGGCTGTGATTGAAATACCAGGAAATCAAAAGTAGGCAAGGGCAACAAGATGCCAAAAACAGGTCAAATCTCTTAAACCGGAAACTCACTAAGACGCTGGAACTCTATATACTCAAAGGGAGGGGAGATAATGAGACATAGGAGAAAAACATTAGGGAAACACAAGAGGGTAGAAAGTGGGTGATCTAAAAAGAGACAAGAGGTGAGTCTTTCAAAATAAAACAGGAACTGACACAATAAATGGACAGACATAACTGGTTTTGACATCCACAGGTCGACAGATTTACAGGTCTACAGGTCATACAGGTCATACAGATCTACAGGTCGACCGGTTTACAAGACTACAGGTCATACAGATATCATATCATATATGTCTACAAGTATGAAGGTCACACAAGTCCACAGGTCATCAAGGTCATACAGATCTACAGTAAGTTCTCAAGTCATACAGGTCATGCAGGTCTACAGGTCACACAGATCTACAAGTTGCCAGGTTTACATGTCTACAGGTCAAAAGATCTGAGAGGTCTACAGGTCATACATGTTTACTGATTTTACAGATCTACAGGTTGACATGTTTACAGGTCTACAGGTAATACAGGTCATACAGATCTACAGATCGACAGGTTAACAGTTCAAATAGGTCACATAGGTCTTCAGGTCAAGTTTCCAGGTCTACAGGTCTACAGGTCATAGAAGTCTACATACATATCCCAAAGGTCATATAGGTCATACAGGTCTACAATTCATACAGATCTACAGGTCCACAGGTTTACAGGTCTACAGGTCATACAGGTCAACTAGTCACACAGGTCATATAGGGCTACAGGTCATACAGATCTACAAGTTGACAGGTTTATAGGTGCACAGGTCATACAGCTTAGTAATACAGTTCTACAGATATCATATTATATAGGTTTACAGGTCTACATGGTCATAAGGTTCTACTGGTTGACAAGTAAACAGGTCATACAGTTCATACAGGTCATACAGGTCACAGAGATCCAAAAGTCGACGGTTTTACAAGTCTACAGGTCAACAGGTCATACAAGTCATGCAGATCTAAAGGACGGCACGTTTTCAGGTCACAAAAGTCAGAAAAGTCTACATTTCTTGCATGTTTACAGATCATTCAGGTTTACAGGTTGTACAAGTCAGATATGTCTACAGGTCTACAGGTCACACAGATCTACATTTCATAAATATATATATATATATATACATATATACATATATATATATATATATATATATACGTTGACAGTTTTACAAGTCTACAATTCATACAAATCTACAGGTCGACAGGTTTACAGGTCTATAGGTCATACAAGTAAACAGGCCACACATGTCATATAGGTCCATAGGTCATACAGATCTATAGATATCATATTATATAGATCTACAAGTCTGCAGCTCATACAGGTTTACAGGTCATACATATATCATATCATATAGGTCTAAAGGGTCTGCAGGTCATAAATGTCTACAGCTCATATTGGTCTACAAGTCAACAAGTTTACAGGTTTACAGGTCTACAAGTCATACAGGCCGTGCAGGCCATATAGGTCATATAAGTCTACAGTTCAAACAGGTCATACAAGTCTATGGGTCTGCAGGTCTCACAGGTCTGCAGAAATCAAATCATACAAGTCTACAGATCTGCGGGTCATACAGGTCTACAGGTCATACAGATCTACAGGTTGACAGGTTTACAGGTCTACAGTTCATACAGATCTACAGGTTGACGGGTTAATAGGTCATACAAGCCAAAAAGGTCTGCAGGTCATACAGGTCATACCAGTCAACAGGACACACAGATCTACAGTTCGACAGGTTTACAGGATTACAGGTCTACAGGTCATACAGCTCAACATGTCGACAAGTTTACAGGTCTGAAGGTCATAAAGGTCTACAGATATATCATTTTGGTCTACAGGTATGCATGTCTGACAGGTGTACAGGTCAGACAGGCCATACAGATCGGCAGGTTAAGAAGTCATACATGTCTTTTGCGTCTGCAGGTCATGCAGGTCATATAGGTCTACTGGTCGAAAGGTTTTCAGGTCATACAAGTTATATTAGACTGCAGGTTATACAGGTCATACAAGTCTACAGGTCATACAGATCTACAAATCAACAGATTAACAGGTCTACAGGTCAACAGGTCATATAGTCATATAAGTTTACAAGCCTACACGTCATACAGGACTAAAGGCCATATATGACTACAGGTCAACAGGTCATACAGGTCATACAAGTCTACAGGTGATTCAGATCTACAGGTCGACATGTTAACAGGTCATACAAGTCATACAGATCTACAGGTCGACAGGATTACAACTCAACAGGTCAATTGCTCATACAAGTCTACATTTCTTGCATGTCTACAGATATCATACAGGTCAACAGGTTATACAGGTCAGATATGTCCACAGTTCTGCAGGTCATACAGGTCTACAGTTCATTCATATATACAGGTCGAAAGGTTTACAGATCATATAGGTCAACAGCTCATATATGATACAGGTCTTTAGGTCATCTAAAGATACCATACAGGTCATTCAGGTCTACAGATATCATAGAGGTCAACAGGTCCTCTACAGATATCATACAACTCTACAGGTCATACAAGTCATTCAAATCAACAGGTCATACAAGTCATATACAAGTCATATAGGTCTACAGGTCAACAGGTCATACAGGCCTAAAGGTCATATATGACTACAGGTCATACAAGTCACATGGGTCATATAGGGCTACAGGTCATACAGATCTACAAGTTGACAGGTTTATAGGTGCACAGGTCATACAGCTTAGTAATACAGTTCTACAGATATCATATTATATAGGTTTACAGGTCTACATGTCATACAGGTCATAAGGTTCTACTGGTTGACAAGTAAACAGGTCATACAGTTCATACAGGTCATACAGGTCACAGAGATCCAAAAGTCGACGGTTTTACAAGTCTACAGGTCAACAGGTCATACAAGTCACATGGGTCTACAGATATCATACAGGTCTACAGGTCATACAGATAAGCAGGTCATATTCAGATTGGTCATACAGATTTACAAGTCGACAGGTTTACAAGTCATAGAAATCATTCATGTCTACAGGTCATTCAAGTCAACGGGAAATACAGGTTATATAGGTCTGCAGGTCTGCAGCTCATTAGGTCTACAAGTCATACAGAACTACAGGTTAACATGTTTACGGGTCTATAGGTCATACAGGTCATACAGATCTACAGGTCGACAGGTTTACACCAAGGCCAAACTACAGCAGATAATGAAAATGATAATTTAAAGTGTGGGAAAGGAGAGAGCTCCATGTAACCTGATGTGTCCCCCAGCAGTCTAAGCCTATAGGAGCATAGCTATAAAATGGTTCAGAGCTACCTGAACCGGCCCGAACTAAAAGCTCTGTCGTAGAGGAAGGTTTTAAGCCTAGTCTTAAATGTAGTGAGAGTGTCTGCCTCTCTGACCCATGGAGAGATTTGGTTCCACAGTAAAGAAGCCCGATAACTGAAGGCTCTACCTCCCAGTCTGTTTTTGAAGATACTGGGAGTCACTAACAGACCTGCATTCTGGGAGCGAAGTGCTCTGGTAGGATAATAAGAGACTATGAGGTCTTTCAAATAGGATGGAGCTTTGTCATTAAGGGCTTTATAAGTCAGCAGAAGGATTTTGAAGTCTACTCGATATCCTACAGGGAGCCAATGGAGAGAAGCTAAAGTGGGAGAGATGTGTTCTCTTTTACTAACCCCTGCCAATATCTCTGCAGCAGCGTTCTGGACTAACTGCAGACTCTTTAGAGAGTTTTTCGGACATCCTGACAACAGAGAGTTACAGTAGTCCAGCCTAGCGGTGATAAATGCATGGACTAGTTTCTCAGCATCACTCTGAGAGAGGATATTCCTAATTTTGGCTATGCTGCGCAGGTGAAAAAAGGCAGTCCTAGTCACATGTTTTATGTGTGAGCTGAATGAAAGGTCCTGGTCAAATATTACTTCAAGGTTCCTTGCGGTCATACTTGAATTCAGGGTGATGCCATCTAGATTAGCAATCTGCGAAGAAAAGGTGTCCCTGAGAAGTTTAGGTCCAAACACAATGACCTCTGTTTTGTCTGAGTTTAGTAGAAGGAAGTTAGAGGACATCCAGGATTTGATGTCTTTTAGACAGTCTTGCAGATTCATGAGGCGGCTTTTATCATCTCGTTCTATCAATAAGTAGGGCTGGGTATCATCTGTGTAGCAATGGAAGTTGATCGAGTGTTTCCGGATGATATCGCCTAACGGGAGTATGTAGAGAATGAAGAGAATTGGCCCTAAAACTGAGCCCTGTGGTACGCCATACGTAACTCTGCTGCACTCTGAATGGTCATTGTTAACATTAACAAACTGAAACCTGTCGGATAAGTATGATTTAAACCATTTTAGGGCAGAGTCTTTAATCCCGATTTCGTGCTCTAGTCTCTGCAGCAGAATGCTGTGGTCAATGGTGTTAAATGCAGCACTGAGGTCCAGAACTACAAGTATAGAGACAAGATCTCTATCAGAAGCGATAAGAAGATCGTTAGAGACTCTTACCATTGCTGTTTCAGTGCTATGGTGTTCTCTGAATCCAGATTGGAAAGCTTCAAACATTTCATTGCTGTGCAGGTGCTCATGTAGCTGCTTTAGAACCACCTTCGCAAGGATCTTGGAAATATAGGGAAGGTTGGATATGGGCTTATAATTTGCTAACACACCTGGATCTAGAGAAGGCTTTTTAAGTAAGGGATTAATAACTGCCACCTTAAAGGCCATTGGCACATAACCTATGACTAAGGAAAGATTTACATTGTTCAGTATAGCGGTGTTAACTAACCTTGAGTAGTCGTGTTGGGACTGGATCAAGTAGACGTGTGGCTGATTTATAAGAGGTATTTGCAGAAGTTAAGTCTGACAGGTCAATGGGGGAGAAACTGTCAAGGTATGCATCAAGTCTGGGAGATGCTTCTATAGGCACTACAATCTGTGGTCTATCAAGGAAATCCTTGCTCTAATATTTACAATCTTTTCAGTAAAGAAAAGATTGGAGGGGGGATGGGATGCATGACTCAACAGCACTATGGTTCTTGGTCAGCCTGGCTACAGTGCTGAAAAGTAAACCTGGGGTTGTTTTTATTCTTTTCTATTAAAGATGAATAGTATTTGCTTCTGGTTTTACGAAGTTCTTTTTTATATATTAATGAACTATCCTTCCAGGCTTGATGGTCTTCCTCATGTTGGCTGAAATGTGTTTTCCTTTTCAGCCATCTGGTCTTCTGCTTCAAGGTGCGCAGGTTCAGGCTGTACCAGGCACTATTCTCTTGTGGTAGATAACCTTCTTTTTCAGAGGGGCTACTGCATCGAGCGTCCCAAGAAGTGCTGCTGCAGTGCTATCTACAAGATAATCTGCCTGCAAGGGAGTAAGATCAGCATAGCTGCCCAATGTAATGCTACTAGGTGTGGCGGCAAGCTCTGCTGGAATGCGCTCTTTAAATCTAGGAACAGCCATATCAGATAAACATCTACTGTAGTGGGACTTTTTCCCAAGTAATTTGTTAAGGTAAATTCAAAGGTTATTAAAGAATGGTCAGATAGGACAGGGTTTTTAGGGAAAACTGTAATGTGCTCAGCTTCTATCCCATAGGTTAGTACTAAGTCAAGGACATGATTAAGGGAGTGAGTTGGTTTATTTACCCTCTGAGAGAAGCCAATTGAATCTAAGAGAGACTTGAATGCAATAGCCAGACAATCATCATCAAAGTCCACATGAGTCACCCACTATAATGACTTTGTCTGATTCCATTGCTGAGTTTGACAGAAAGTCTGGGAATGTTTCCAAGAACTTAGAATAAGTTGCGGGGGCACGTACACAACAGCAAGTAAGAGTGGTTTCTCTGCTTTCCAGTCAGGGTGAGAGAAGCTGACAGTAAGGATTTCAAATAAATCATATGAAACATTAGGCCAAGGGTTAATAAGCAGATTTGAAACATATTCATCCTGCTGCAACCAGGTTTCAGTGAGGGTTAATAAATCAATTTGGTGATTTGTAATTAAATCATTCACTAGGAGAGACTTGAAAGGGCGAGATCGAATATTTAGCAAACCACATTTATTTTATTGGGTTGGTTTGCTGGAGCAGTGGTTTTGATTTTTACTAAATTGCTATGAATGATCCTCCAGATTTGGGTTTAGGCTTATACAGCCTTGAGGCAGACGCAGTTTCTATGGGACAGAAAGGGGGCTGGGTGGGTGACTGGGTGGGTGACAGCACAAAGGCACCTGCAGAGGGGCGTGTAAGACTGCGGCTCTGCCTGCTGGTCTGAACTTCGGGTGCTTGTCAGGGATTAGGATGGCTAACAGAATGTGCTATGTTTCTAGATAAGAGGGATACACCACCCAAAGTAGGGTGGACGCCATCCCTCCTAAACAGACCAGGCTTTCCCCAGAAGGAGCTCCAGTTGTTGATATAAGCCACGTTGTTTGTTGAGCACCACCTAGAAATCCAGCGATGGAATGATCATGTACGGCTAAACATATTGTCACTCGTTAAATTGGGCAGCAGACCAGAGAAAATTACAGAATTACAAGTCATACAGATCTGCATGTCGACAGGTTTAGACGTCTAGAGGTCAACAGGTCATACAAGTTATATAGGTCTACAGGTCTACAGGTCTACAGGTCTACAGGTCTGCAGGTCAACAGGTTTACAGGTCTATAGGTCCACAGATATCCTAAAGTTCATACAGGTCTACAGTAAACATAGGTCTACAGGTCCACAGGTCATACAGGTAAACTATGGACCCATCATATAAAGGTCATACAGGTATACAAATATCATACAGGTCATACAGGTCTACAGCTCATTTAGGTCTATAAGTTCCTGTGGAACTATATGACCTGTATGACCTGTTTACCTGTCGACCTGTAGATCTGTATGACCTGTAGACCTGTATTAGCTGCAGACCTGTAGACCTGTCGACTCGTAGATCTGTGTGACCTGTAGACTTGTAAACCATTCGACCTGAATATCTGTGTGACCTGTAGACCTCCATGACCTGTATGACCTGTATGACCTGAGAACATATATGACCTGTATGACCTGTTAACCTTTTGAACTGTAGCTCTGTATTCCCTTGATGACCTGTGATGACCTTCATACTTGTAGACATATATGATATGATACCATCACCATCTTCCTGCCCTCTTGTGTTTCCGCCTGTTTGATTACCTGCTCCTCCCCTTATGGGTTTCACCTATGTCTCATTATCTCCTCTCCCTTTGAGTATATAGTCCATGTGTGTATTCCCCTCAGTGCCAGTTTGTCTTGTTCCAATAGGTCAAGAGTTCCAGCGTCTTAGTGAGTTTCTGGAGATTTGACATTACCTGTTTTTGGCATCTCGTTGCCCTTGCCTACTTTTGATTTCCTGGTGTTTCGATCACAGCCTGCCTGACTGTGTATCTTGGATTAATAAATATTGCTGTTTTTGGAACCTACTGAGTCGCGCATCTGAGTCCTTTGTTCCAGAGTCGTTATAGTGGAGTTGTATAACCTGTAGACCTATATGATATGATATGATATGATATGATATGATATGATATGATATGATATGATATGATATGATATGATATGATATGATATATCTTTAGAAATGTATGACTTGTGTATCTGTAGACCTGTAGTCGTATCTGACCTGTAGACCTGTGTGATATGTAGACCTGTATGATATATGTAGACCTATATGACTTGTAGGACATTTTAACCTGTCTACCTGTAGATCTGCATGACCTGTATGACTTGTAGACTTGTAAACTTGTCAAACTGTAGATCTGTATGACCTATAGACATGTATTACCTGCAGACCTGTAGACCTGTAGACCTATATATGATATCTGTAAACCTGTATGACTTGTAGACCTGTAAATCTCCTCGATCTGTACATCGGTATGACCTGTAGACCTGTATGACCGGCAAACATATATGACCTGTATGACCTGTTAACTTGTTGACCTGAAGATCTTATGACCTATATTACCTGTCGTCTTGTAAAACTGTCGACGTGTAGATCTGTATGACCTGTAGACTTGCATGATCTGTATGACCTGCAAACCTATCTAATCTGTATGACCAGTTAACCTGTCGACCTGTACATCTGTATGACCTGTATGACCTGTAGGCCTGTAAACCTTTCAACCTGTAAATCTGTATGACCTGCAGACTTGTAGACATACATAATATGATATCTGTATGACTTGCAGACCTGTAAACCTTTCAACCTGTAGAGTTGTATGACCTGTAGACTTGTATGAACGGCAGATCTGTAGACATATTTGATATATCTATAGACCTGTAAATCTGTCGACTTGTAGATTTGTATGACTTGTAGACCTACAGAGCTATATGACCTGTATGACTTGTAGACTTATATGAGCTGCAGACATATATGACCTACAGACTAGTCCTGTGTGATCTGTAGGATATCTGTATGACTTGTATAACTTGTATGACTTGCATGACCTGAAGACATGTATAATATCTGTAGATCCATATGACCTGTTGACTTGTATTTCTGTAGACATATATGACTTGCAGGCCTGCATGATACCTGTATACTTATATAAAATGCAGAGCTGGAAATTTGTAGACCTATATGACATGTATGACCCGTAGACAAATATGAGCTGTAAACATGTATGACCTGTAGACCTGTATGACCTGTATGACCTGCAAACATGTATGACCTGTATGATCTGATAACCTGAAGATTTTTATGACCTGTTTGACCTGTAGACCTGTAAACCTGTAAACCTGTCGACCTGAAGATTTTTATGACCTGTTTGACCTGTATGACCTTTAGACATATATGACTTGTATGACCTGTAGACCTGTATAATATCTCTAGAAATATATGAATATATGACATGTAGACCAATATTTATGTATATCTCTATGATCTGTAAACATGGATGACCTGTAGACCTGTGGACATGTATGACCTATAGAGCTGTATGATAACTGGAACCTTGTATGATTGTAGGACCATTAGACCTAGATATCTGTTGACTTGAATGACATGTATGACCTGTATACCTGTATTATATCTGTATATGACCTGTGACCTGTATGATATCTGTAGACCTGAATATCTGTACACCTGTATGACCTGTATGCTATCTGTAGATGACCTTTATCATATCTGTAGACCTGTATGACCTCTTGACCTGCATATCTGTACACCTGTATGACCTGTATGCTATCTGTAGATGACCTGTAAACCTGTATGATATCTGTAGACCTGTATAATATCTTTAGACCTGTATGGATTGTATGACCTGTTGTCATATATGACCTGCAGACCTGTATGGTATCTGTAGATGACCTGTATCATATTTGTAGACCTGTGTGACCTCTTAACCTGCATATCTGTACACCTGTATGACCTGTATGGTATCTGTAGATGACCTGTAAACCTATATGATATCTGTAGACCTGTATAATATCTGTAGTTCTGTATGAATTGTATGACCTGTTGTCATATATGACCTGCAGACCTGTATGGTATCTGTAGATGACCTGTATCATATTTGTAGACCTGTATGACCTCTTAACCTGCATATCTGTACACCTGTATGACCTGTATGGTATCTGTAGATGACCTGTAAACCTATATGATATCTGTAGACCTGTATAATATCCGTAGTCCTGTATGAATTGTATGACCTGCAGTCATATATGACCTGTAGACCTGTATGACCTGCAGACCTGTTTGATATCTGTAGACCTGTATGACATGTATGACCTGTAGTCTTTTATGACCTATAGACCTGTTGACCTGTAGATTTTTATGACCTGTAGACCTGTTGACCTGTAGATCTGTGTGACCTGTTGACCTGTATGACCTATAGACCTATAAACCTATGCGAACTGTATGAACTGTAGACCTGTAGATCTGTATGAACCTTCGACATGTAAACCTGTCGACCTATATATCTGTAGGACCTTTAGACCTGTATGACCTGATGACCTGCAGAACTATATGACCTGTATGACTTGTATATGAACGGTCGAACATTTATCCTTGTATGACTGTATGGCCCGTGGACCTATATTTGTAGACATGTACGACTTGTTTGACCAGAAGACATATATGATAGCTGTAGACCCATATGACCTGTCGACCTGTATATCTGTAGACATGTATGACCTGCAGGCCTGGATGATACCTGCAGACTTGTATGACCTGCAGAAGTTGAAATATGTAGACATATATGACCTGTATGACCTGTAGACTTGTATGATCTGTAGACAAGAATGACCCGTAGACATATATGAGCTGTAAGCATGTATGACCTGTAGATATGTATGACTTGTATGACCTGTAATCCTGTCGACCTGTAGATCTGTATGACCTGTAGACCTGTATGAGATGTATCACCAATAAACCTGTCGTCTTGTAGATTTTTATAACCTGTAGGCCTGTATGACCAGTACGATCTGTTGACCTGTGGGACCTTATGCTGCTATAGGCTTAGACTGCTGGGGGACACATCAGGTTACATGGAGCTCCTCTCCTCTCCTCTCCCACACTTTAAATGATCATTTTCATTATCTGCTGCACCTTGTAGTTTGGTCTTGGTGTCTCTCTCTCTCTCTATTTGTGTTTCCACAGATCCACCGAAGCTCCATCTCTCTCCACCAACCGCCCCCTGCATCACCCCCTTTCCCTTTTACCCCTGCTGTTAAACCGACTTGCCCTTCACTCCAGGAACCAGTCTACCACCCATTACTCCCATTAAGCTGCCTGACTCTCCCTGCCTTCCCTCCCACCAAAACCTGCCTTCATTAACTCCTGCACACCATTTCCATCTGTGCATATTCTGTATTGTTACCTGTTTTCTTTTCTGTATACAACATCTATTGCATGTCTGCCCGTCCTGGGTGAGGGATCCCTCCTCTGTTGCTCACCATGAGGTTTCTCTTTTTTTTCCCTGTTAAAAGGGTTTTTTGTTTTGAGTTTTTCCTCAGTCGATGTGAGGTTCTAAGGGCAGAGGATGTTGTTATGATGCTATGTAAAGCCCTTTGAGACAAACTGTTTGTAAAAAATGGGCTATACAAATAAAATTGCCTTGCCTTGCCTTGCCTGTAGACTTGTAGGATGTGTAGACCTGTATGATATCTGTAGATCTGACGTGTAGAACTATATGAGCTGCAAACATGTATGACCTGTAGACCTGTCTGACTTGTATGATCTGTAAACATGTCATACTGTAGATCTGTGTGATATGTAGACTTATATTACCTGCAGAACAGTAGACCTATATGACATGTATGAACTGTTGACCTGTAGACTTTTAAACCTGTTTACCTGGAGACAGGTAGACCTATATGACATGTATATCCTGTTGACTTTATGACATGTAGACCTGTATGACTTGTATAACTATATGACCTGTAGATCTGTGTGACTGGTAGACCTGTATGACCTGTATGACCTGAAGACTTATATGACATGAATTACCTGTTAACCTGTTGACCTGTAGATCTATATGACCTGTGTGACCTGTAGACAGATATGACCTATAGACATGTTTGACCTGCAGACCTGTAGACTATATGATATGATATCTGTAGACCTGTATGACCTAAGGACCTTTAAACCTGTGAAATTGTAGAGTTGAATGACCTGCATACCTGTAAAGATATATGATATAATATCTGTAGACCTGTATGACCTGTAGACCTGTCGACCTGTAGATCTGTATTATTAGGTCGACTAAAAATAAAATAAAATAAATAAATAAATAAAATAAAATAAAAAAGTAACCACGTTACAAGAAGCAATTATAGGAAAAAAAATAATCATAAAAAAATATTAAACAGGATGGATATGAAGACACAGAATATTAGATGAAAGTAGCAGCAAAGTGAGAACAGGGAGAGAGGAAGTGCAAAAAGGAAGAACAAGAAAGTACAAGGAGAAAGAGGAACAAATATTTAATGTTCCATAGAGAGGAAGATGATGAGACAGGACCAGTGTAAGTAGAACAAAGGAGATGATGGAAGGGAAAATAGAGAGGAAGAAGGCACCGTAGCTCCAGCGCCTACAGAACAAAATCAATATCCTAATTTATTACCGCCTCGATATGAGGCAAAACCTCACAGGATAATGAGATCAAAAGGAACTGACCTTATATGGTCAAAGAGATTAGGAGCAATCGTGTGCAAGGACTGATTGACAGAGTTACTCTACGCTTCAGGCACAGAGTTAACTACACTGAGATAGTAAGAGTAAAACAAAAAGAAGATGAGCCTTTTGAGGAATATAGAATTAGAATGACAACATTTAAACTCCATAGTGGTTTGCAAGAAGATGCAAACATAAATGGAGCATTCCAGCAACAACTGAAAAATGCCCTCTATGCAGGGTCAAAAGATGCAATATGTTGCTGGGTTAATAAACAATACATAAATCTAACCACAGGAACTCTGGGGGAGTATGTTAACCATGCCCTCCATGAAGGAAAAGTGGTGAAAGAAAGAAAAACAGAAAGACTGCAGGAACCTTCTACCAGGAGGTTTCAGAGGAAGAAGTCAAAATCGTAGAGGACAAAGAGGAGGAGGAGTAGGGAGAGGAAATTTCAGATTAAATACACTAGGATGTTGGTGTTGTGGCAAGGAAGGACATATAGCCAGAGACTGCCCAGAGAGAAAATACACTTCAGCATGACTAGGATGGGCAGTGACTAAATCAGAGCAAAAAACAAGTTAAAAAATAGAAAAAGCAGAAGAGGTCCTTTTAGATCTTCAGGACCTGCTCTCAATGGACAGTGTTAAACTTGAAATAACCCTACTGGTAAATGGAAAACCCATTACCTTTCTATGTGACACTGATACATGCAGAACTACCTGTAGAGAAATGGTACCAAATTCTAGATCAAATAATCAAAGTATCACAGTAAGATCTGCAAGTAGGAAATTGACTCAAGTTGAAGATGGTGCAAAACATGACTGTTAAAAGTTTGCAGACAGACATGGTACAATACATGTCTCAACAGGAGGGATGGTAGGACAGATACATCAATATTATATCACTTATGTCTTTAATTCTTATTCAAAAAAAAAATTTTGTAGAGCATGTAACATGCGCTAAACACAATCCACAAGAGAATTTAAGACCGTGTAGAGGGTGATTCCCTACACCTAAATATACATTTCAAATAATTCATATGGACTTTATAGAATTAAACCAAAGTGAAAGGAAAAAGTATTGCCTGGTCATAATAGATGCTTTCTCAAAATGGATAGAACTCTTTCCAACTAAACATCCAGATGCATTGACGGTGGCAAAAACACACTGCAAAGACATTATCCCCAGATATGGAATTCCTGAGAAAAATATATAGTGACAATGGGGCTCATTTTGTTAATCAGATTGTGAAGAAGATTGGAGTAATGTTTCATATAGATTAAAAAAATCTCTGTGCTTATCACCCTCAAAGTGCTGGATTAGTAGAAAGAATGAATGGAACAATTAAAAACAGATTTTAAAAGTTTATTTAGGAAACAGGAAGATCATGGACAATGTGTAGATTTAGTGAAGCTATATATTAATAACACATGTACGTCAGGGCTGATGCCTTATGAAACATTGTTTGGAAGACCTTATAGACTACCTAAATTCAAAAATCAATGGGAAACTGATGATGAAGCTAATTTAGCTGATTGTATGAGGAGTATGTTGAAGAAGGTCATTTCGGTTGAAAACTCCGATAGGGGAGGTGAGCCCAAGACTGATAATAGGGTGGATCCAGAAATTTAGAGACTGGATAGACCTAAAAGTCAGTGAAGCCCTTACAAGACACCAAACCAAGTAGAGGAGATAAAACTTCAGCCAAAATGACCCCCACGTGTTTAAAACATGCCATCAGATGCTGGATGGCGACTACTTTCTGTATATATATATATATATATTAATTTTTCTGTTAGTGTGGTATCTATGGGAACCACCTAAAGTAAACCAAACTGTAACAACAGTAGCACCAAATCGAACAGCACAAAGAGTTAAACGTAGTACAGGATCAGTTCAAAGGCAATGGCCTAACTTACCAGAAAACCCATGCAATAGATCCAAAACTGGGCAGAAAACCACAGACGAACCTTATGTCTGTTACAATGCATCCAAATTCATTAGTACTGTAGTTATACCCTTAAGTTCCTTCAGACTAGGAGGATATCAAGGAGACAAATGGAAAGAATACATATTCTATTTGGATTCACAACAGGATAAAACCACTAAAGGAGACAAAGCTTACACACATGTAGGAGGTAACAGATAGGGCCAATTTTTCGCATATAGTGGTAAAGGTTGGTTACCTGATTTGTTTGGGTACCATCCTCGTGCACAAAACTGGACGAGGAGATTACAATTCAGCGTAGATGGTCACTATTTGACCCTCAAATTTAATACCACTGCGGCCCATCTAAAAAATAATAGTAAGGAACTTTCGACACAAGCACCCTGCTATACCCTAGGTCTTTGTGTGTGTAAATCTGGAAGAGATCTTTGTGTACATTTAAGCCTGTGCCCCAATATAACCACGACTGATGAAAAGCAAGAAAATACCACAGGAGGCCTCACAATGGGTCCTCAAACTACATTTACTATGCAAATTATTAATCATGAACCCACTGTAGATGATGGTTTCACTGGTCACTACAGGTGTTTCAGGACAAAATAACAATTGGTTACTTATGGTAGAACAAGCTGCAAACATGACCAAAAGTGACTGTGTGGTATGCATGGGCCCTAGACCAGTTCTACAAATAATACCCGCAACAATCCAAGGACAGTGTGTTATTGAAGTTATGAATAAAACAAATCCAAATTCTACATGCGATAGTTGGGACTTTGTTTTTCCCGTCACCACATTAGAGAAAAAGAAACCCATATTTTCCAAAAAGGTAGCACCTGGAAATTTCACATGTATTAACATCACAGGAAATGGAGAAACTCTAGGCAACCTCTCCAGAAAATGGTGTCTCCAGTTCCAGATGAATATAAACTAGTTGATTAAGTAGCTGCAGGATTGATTAAGTAGCTGCAGGATTCGAGTCCTCAGTCTGTTGGTTGTGTACAACTAAAAAAAATGTAGACAGGATCAATTACATCCATTACAATGTTTAAAAGTTAGGCAATTGGACACAAAATGGTTTTGAGGCTGTTCATGGCCAATTGTCTGCAACTTCCCTTATGGCATTCCAAAACAGGATAGCCTTAGATAGGTTATTGGCTGAGAAAGGAGGTGTGTGTGCGATGATCAGAGAGCAGTGTTGCATGTTCATTCCTAACAACACAGCTGCTGATGGTAGCCTCACCAAGGCTATAGAGGGACTTCGAGCTCTCAACGGCAAAATGAAAGAAAACTCTGCTGTTGATACCTCCATGTGGGATTCCTGGATGGATGCTTTTGGAAAGTACAGAGCCTTAGTGTCCTCAGTTTTGGTCTTGATTGCAGTTTTTGCTGCAATCCTAACCTTGTGTGGATGTTGTTATGTGCCTTGTCTGCGTTCTCTTATTAATCGTTTGATTACCACAGCAATTTCACCCATGGAAAATCAAATGGCTCAAATGTATCCTTTGCCTGGAAATGATTTTCAAAGTGATGACGATGATGACAGTGATAATGATAGGGACTCTATTCACAGTTTACTTGATGTATTTTCTGAGTGTAAATTTATTTGTGCGCACAAAAATGATCTTACAGCTGAAAATCTTATCGAAGTGGCTGAATTAAAGTGATATAAGAATTTGAGTAAATATGTGATAAACAGGAGGGAAATGTTAGAATAAATGTACATTTGTTATCCCATATTTACTTTTTCACACTTTTATACTCTTTGTACTTCATACAGAACCATATAAGTGTGTGTGTGTGTGTGTGTGTGTGTGTGTGTGTGTGTGTGTGTGTGTGTGTGTGTGACTTGTTGTGCATTGAGTTATTCTCCAGAAGAAGAACAAGGTGGAGATACTACAGCTGGTAACTCTTCCAAGACATGGAATATCCCTGACAGACAGGAACTGCATTCCTGTTTTAGGGATGAAAACATCATAAAATTAAGTGCCTGATAAGAAAGTCGTTATGCTTGAGTGTATATCTTAAGCGCGACCTGGGTGTGAGGTCAGGTCATGTCACATTCCAACAAGGTCATGTCATGTCACATTCGTGTAAACTAGAGACCACCCGAAGGAAATAAAAAGAGAGGGTACGGCAGAGTGTGCTTCAGAGCGGTAGGAGATTGTAACTGAACACATCTCTGTCCGTTCTCCTCGCGAGTAAAAAACCTAATACTCTTGTCTTTCTTCCTTGCGTGTTGTTTAAAATGTCTTAGGTGGGTTGAACCTGTATGACCTGCAAACATATATGACCTGTATGACCTGTTAACCTGTCGACCTGAAGATCTGTATGACCTGTAGAGCTTTGATCCTGTCGACCTGAAGATCTATATGACCTGTAGACCTGTAAACCTGTCGACCTGGAGTTATATGACCTGTAGACTTGTAAGACCTGCATACCTGTAGATATATATTATATGAGATATGTAGACCTGTATGACCTGTATGACCTGTATGACCTGTATGACCTGTTTGACCTGTATGACCTGTAGACCTGTGAACCTGTTGACCTGTAGATCTGTATGACCTGTAGACCTGTATGACCTGCAAACCTATATATTCTGTATGACCTGTTAACCTGTAGATATGTATGACCTGTTTGACCTGTAGACCTGTAAACCTGTCGACCTGTTTTCTGTATGACCTGCAGACCTGTATGACCTGTAGACATATATGACTTGTATGACCTATCATACAGGTCAACAGGTTATACAGGTCAGATATGTCCATAGATCTGCAGGTCATACAGGTCTACATTTCATTCATATCTACAGGTTGAACGGTTTACAGGTCTCCAGGTAATAGGTAACATAGGTCATAAAGATCTACATGTCACACAGATCTACGAATCGACAGGTCTACAGGTCTGCAGGTCACACAGGTCTACAGGTCATACAGATCTACAGGTCGACAGTCCATACAGGTCATATAGGTTTATAGGTCTACAGGTCATACAAGTCAACAGGGCACACAGATCTACAGGTCAAAAGGTCTACAGGTCATGCAAATCTACAGGTCTATAGGTCATAAAAGACTACAAGTCATACAGGTCTACAGATATCATAGAGGTCGACAGGTCATCTACAAATATCATACAGCTCTACAGGTCATACAAGTCATTCAAGTCAACAGATATATAGGTCATACAACAAGGCTCCAGAGTCATACAGGTATACAAATATCATTCAGGTCTTACAGGTCAACAGCTCATTTAGGTATATAAATCTACCGATCATACACATCCACAGTTATACAGGTCATCCATGTTTACAGATCATAGAGATATATAGGTCTACATGTCATATATTCATACAGGTCTATAGATATCATACATGTCTACAGTTCATATATGTCTACAGATACCATACAGGTCATACAGGTCTGCACATATGCAGGTCAAAAGACCTGTATCAAATATGATACAGGTCTTCAGGTCTTCTAAAGATACCATACAGGTCATTCAGGTCTACAGATATCATAGAGGTCGACAGGTCATCTACAGATATCATACAGGTCTACAGGTCATACAAGTCATTCAAGTCAACAGATATCATATGTGTCCACAAGTCATACAAGTCATACAGGTGTATAGGTCACACAGGTATGCAAATATCATGCAGGTCGTAATGGTCATACCGGTCGACAGCTCATTTAGGTCGATAGGTCTAAAGGTCATACACGTCCACAGGTCTACAGGTCATCCATATTTACAGATCATAGAGACATACAAATATATAAGTCTACATGTCATATATTTATACAGGTCTGGAAATATCATACAGATCTACAGGTCATACAAGTCATATATGTCTACAGGTTATACAGGTTATACAGGTCACACAGATCTACAGGTTGACAGGTTAACAGTTAACAGTATACAAATTATATAGGTTTGCAGGTCATACAGGTCATACAGGTTATACAGGTCAGGTAATACAGGTCTACAGATATCATATCATACAAGTCTACAGGTCATACAACTCTAAAGGGTGGAAAGGTTTACAAGTCTACGGGTTATACAAATATCATATTATATATGTCTACAAGTCGACAGGTCATACAGGTTATGCAGATCTTCAGGTCGACAGGTTAACAGGTCAGAAAGGCCATATATGTTTGTCATTCATGTCTACAGGTCATACAGATGTTACAAGTCGATGGGGTTTACAGGTCTACAAGTCATACAGGTCTACAGATATCATATCATATATAGGTCTACAGGTCTGCAGGTCATACATGTCTATAGGTCATACAGATCTACAGGTTGAAGAGTTTACAAGCCTATAGATCATACAGGTCTACAGATATCATATTATATATGTCTACAAGTCTGCAGGTCATAAAAGTCTACAGGTCAAACACACATCTCTACAGGTCGACAGGTTTACAAGTCTACAGGTCATACAGGCCTACAGGTCTACAGGTCATCTACAGATAACATACAGGTCATACAAGTCATCAGATATGCATGTCTACAGGTCATACATGTCTACAGAAATATCATATCATATAGGTCTACAGGTTATACAGCTCCACAGGTCGACAGATTTACAGGTTTACAGGTCAAACAGGTTATACAGGTCATACAGATCTACCAGTCGACAGGTTATAAATGTCTACACATCATACAGATATATCATATATGTATATAAATATGAAGGTCATAACAGTGTACAGGTCATCAAGGTCATACAGATCTACAGTTCGACAGGTTAACAGGTCACAAGTCATATAAGTTCTCAGGTCATACATGTCACACAGATCTGCAGCTCGACAGGTCTACAGGTCTGCTGGTCATACAGGTCTACAGGTCATACAGATCTACAGGTCGACAGGTTAACAGGACATACAGGTCATATAGTTCTGCAGGTCATACAGTTCATATAGGTATACCGGTCATACAAATCTACATGTCGACAGGTTTACATGTCTACAGGTCAAGAGATCTGAGAGGTCTACAGGTCATACATGTTTACTGATCATACAGATATACAGATATAGGTCTGCAGGTCTGCAGATCATATAGGTCTACAAGTCATACAGAGGTTGACAGGTTTACAGGTCTACAGGTAATACAGGTCATACAGATATACAGATCAACAGGTTAACATTTAAAAATAGGTCTCATAGGTCTGCAGGTCATGGAGGTCATTCATTTCTACAGGTTATACAGATCTACAGGTCGACAGTTTTACATGTCTACGCGCCATACAGGTCATACAGATCTACAGGTCGACATGTTTTCAAGTTTATAGGTGAACAGGTCAACAGGTGATACAGGCCATTTGTGTCTACATGTCTTCAGGTCATACAAGTCATACAGGTCTACAGATATAAGTCTGCAAGGCCATACAGTCATACAGGGATACAAGTTATACAAGTCATACAGGTCTATGGGTCAAATAGGTTTACAGATCTCCTACAGGTCACACAGGACATACAAGTCTGCAGGTCATATATGTCTACAGCTCATATAAGTCTACAAGTCATAGAGGTCATATCTCTGTAGGTCTACAAGTCATACAAATATACAAGTCGACAGGTTTACAGGTCTACAGGTCATACAGGTCTACACATATCATATCAAATATGTCTACAGGTCTGCTGCTCATACACGTCTACAGGTCATACAACTCTATAGGTCAACAGGTTTACAGATCTACAAGTCATATAGATATCATATTATATATGTTTAAAAGCCTGCAGGTCATAAAAGTCTACAGGTCGATAGGTTTACAGGTCTGCAAGTCATACACATATCATATTTTGTATGTCTACAAGTCTGAAGGTCATACCGATATACAGGTTGCAAGATTTACAGGCCTACAGGTCATACAAGTCATACGTATCTACAGGTCGATAGGTTAACAGGTAATCAATGTTATACAGATCTACAGGTCATACAGATGTACAGGTTGACAGGTTAACAGGTCATACAGATAATATAAGTTTGCAGGTCATACACTTCATACATATCTGCAGGTCCACAGGTTAACAGGTCATACAGATGATATAGGTTTGCAGGTCATACAGGTCATACAGGCCATACAGGTATACAGGCTGACAGATTCAGAGTTCCACAGGTCATACAGGTCTACAGACATCATATTACATATGTCTACAAGTCTGCAGGTCATACAAGTCTACAGGTCATACATCTCTGAAGGTCAACAGGTTTACAGGTCTACAGGTCATACAGATCTTCAGGTTGACAGGTTTACAGGTCTATAGGTCATACAGATATCAAATTATTTATGTTGACAAGTCTGCAGGACATACAGGTCTACAGGTCATACATCTCCACAGGATCGACAGGTTTACAGGTCTACATGTCATACAATTCATACAGATGTACAGGTCGACAGGTTCACACGTCTACAGATCATACTGATATCATATCATATCAAGTCTGCAGATCATACAAGTCTAAAGGACATCAAGGTCATACAGATCTACAGTTCAACAGTTAAACAGGTCATATAGGTTTTCAGGTCATACAGGTCATCAGGTCTACAGGTCACACAGATCTACGAGTTGACAACTCTGCAGGTCGACAGGTTTACAGGTCTACAGGTCATATAGATCTTCAGGTCAACAGGTTCACAGGTCTACAGGTCATAAAGATATCATATTATATATGTCTACAAGTCTGCAGGTCATACAGGTCTACAGGTCATATAGATCTACACGTCGACAGGTTTACAAGTCTACTGGTCATACAGGTTATACAGAGCTTCAGGTCGACAGGTTAACAGGTCATACAGGTCATATATGTTTGCAGGTCATGCAGGTCTACAGGTCATACCAATCTACAAGGTCGAACGGTTTACAGGTCGACAGGTCAACAGGTCATATAGGTCATACAGGTCTACATGTCACACAGATCTATGAGTCGACAGGTCTACATGTCTGCAGGTCATACAAAGGTCCTACAGATATACATGTCTACAGGTTTACATGTCTACAGGTCAAGAGACCACACGGGTCATATAGGTTTTCAGGTCATACATGTCTGAAGTTCAGATTTACAGGTCTACAGTTCATACAGGTTAACAGGTCACACAGATTTACAGGTCAACTGGTCTACAGGTTATATATGACTACAGGTTATACAATTTATACAGGTCTACAGATATCATACAGGTCTACAGGTCATATAAGTCTACAGATATCATACAGGTTTACAGTTCATCTACAGATACCTACAGGTCATACAGATCTTCAGGTTGACAGGTTTAAAGGTCTACAGGTCATACAGATATCATATTATATATATTTTAACAAATCTGCAGGTCATACAGATCATACAGATCTACACGTCGACAGGTTTACAGGTCATACAGGTCATACTGGTCTACAGGTCATATAAGACTACAGTTCATACAAGTAATACGTGTCTACAGATATCATACAGGTCTACAGATCATACAGGTCTACAGATATCATATCATATAAGTCTACTGGTCTGCAGGTCATACAGGTCTGCAAGTCATGCAGGTCTACAGGTCATACAAATCTACAGGTAGCTTTAGAGGTCATATAGGACTACAGTTGATACAAGTCATACAAGTCTACAGATATCATACAAGTCTAAAGGTCATATATGACAGGTCATACAAGTCATACATGTATACACTTCATACATGTCTACAAATATACAGGTCTACAGGTCATACGGGCCACACAGATCTACTGATATCCTACTGGTCATTAAGGTCATACAGGTCAACAGTTTATACAGGTCATATAATATACACATACACGTCTGCAGGCCAGAAAGGTTTCCAAAAATCATATCATACAGGTCTACAGGTCTGCAGGTCATACAGATCTACAGGTTGAAAGGTTTACAGGTCTATAGTTCATACAGTTCATGCAGATCTACAAGTTTACAGGTTAACAGGTCATACAAGTGATATAAGTCTGCAGGTCATACAGGTTATACAAGTCTACAGGTCATTTACATATCTACAGGTTGACAGGTCATACAAGTCATACTGGTCTACAGGTCAACAAGTCATACAGGTCTAAAGGTCATATATGACTACAGGTCATACAAGTCATATGGATCTACAGATATACAGGTTTACAAGTCATACAGGTCTACAGGTCATACAAGTCAATGGGATATACAGGTTATATAGGTCTGCAGGTCTACAGGTCATATAGGTCTACAAGTCACACAGTTCTACAAGTCGACAGGTTTGCAGGTCATACAGTTATACAGATCATACAAATCTGCAGGTCGAAAGGTTTACAGGTCTACATGTCTACAGATATCCTACAGGCCACACAGGTCATATAGGGCAACAGGTCTCACATATCTACAAGTTGACAGGTTTACAGTTCAACAGGCCATACAGCTAAGTAATACAATAATACAGATCTGCAGATCGACAGGTTAACAGTTCCAATAGGTCACATAGGTCTGCAGGTCTACAGGTCATACAGGTCTACAGGCCATACAGATCTACAGGTTAACAGGTCTACAGGTCGACAGAAATCCTACAGGTATGCAGGTCATACAGGTCTACATTTCATTAATATATACACGTCAACAAATTTACAAGTCTACAGGTCATACAGGCCAACAGGTCATACAGGTCATATCAGCATACAGGTCATACAAATCTACAGGACGACAGGTTGAGATGTCTACAGGTCAACAGGTCATACAAGTGAAATAAGTCTAAAGGTCTGCAGGTCATGCAATTCTACAGGTCATACAGATCTACAGGTCGACAGGTTTACAGGTCTACAGGTCTACAGGTCTGCAGGTCTACAGATCATACAGGTCAACAGGCCACACAAGTCATATAAGTCATATAAGTCTAAAGGTCATACAGATATCATATCATATAGGTTTATAAATCTACAGGTTATACATGTCATACAGTTCTATAGGTCGACAGGTTAACAGGTCATACATGCCATACGGATCCACAGGTTGAAAGGTTTACAAGTCTACAGGTCAACAGGTCAAACAAGTCTACAGGTCATGCAGAGGACGACAGGTTTACAGGTCATACAAGTCAGACAGCTCTACATTTCTTGCATGTCTACAAATCATGCACATCTACAGGTTGTACAGGTCATATATGTCTACAGGTCCACAGGTCATACACGTCTCCAGATATGATACAGGTCTACAGATTTTACAGGTCTACAAGTCATACAGGTAATACAGGTCGGATATGTCAACAAGTCAACAGGTCATGTCAGCCTATAGGTCATACAAATCTACAGGTCGACAGGTTTACAAGTGTACAGGTCATACAGGCCTTACAGATCTACAGGTTGGCAGGTTAACAAGTCATAGATGTTTTTTGCATCTGCAGGTCATACAGGTAATGCAGGTCCACAGGTCGAAAGGTTGTCAGGTCATAAAAGTCAACAGGTTAACAGGTCTACAGGTCAAGAAGGTCATACAAGTCATAAAGTTCTACAGGTCTACACGTCATACAGGTCTGAAGGTCATATGTGACTACAGGTTGACAGGTCTACAGTTCATACATGTCATACAGATCTACAAGTCGACAGGTTAACAGGTTATACAAGTCATATAAGTCTGCAGGTCATACAGATCATACAGATCTACAGGTGTGCAGGTTTACATGTCATACAAGTGAGATAGGTCTACAGGCCACACAGATCTATAGATGTCCTACAGGTCATATAGGTTATACAGGTCAACAGGTCATACATGTTTACTGCTCATATAAGTCCACAGGTCATACAAGTCTACAGATCATACAGGTCTTCAGGTCATTCAGGTCATTCAGGTCATTCAGGTCATTCAGGTCATTCAGGTCATTCAGGTCATTCAGGTCATACAGGTCAACAGGTCATACAGGTCATATGAGTCTGCAGGTCTGCAGGTCATACAAGTCTACAGATATTGTATCATATGTGTCTACAAGTCTGCAGGTCATACAATTCTACAGGTCAGGACACGTCGACAGGTTAACAGGTCTACACGTTATACAGGTCATACAGATCTAGAGGTTGAGAGGTTAACAGGTCATACAGGTTAGAAAGGTCCACCTTTCTTAGATGTCTAGAGATCATTCAGGTCTACAGGTTATACAGGTCATATGTGTCTACAGGTCTGCAGGTCATACAGTTCTGCAGATCTACAGATCAACAGGTCTACAGATATCCTACAGGTCCGCAGGTCGACAGATTTAAAGGTCTACAGGTCATACATGTCATACAGTTCTGTTAACTACAGGTTAACAGGTCATACACATCATAGAGATCTACAGGTCGACAGGTTTACATGTCTACAGGTCATACAGGTCTTACAAGTCCTCAGGTAATACAGATCCGCACATCAACAGGTTTACAACTCTTCATGTCAATTGGTCATAGGTCAACAGGTTTACATGTCTACAGGTCAACAGATCATTTTAGTCGACATGTCTACACATCATACAGGTCTATAGGTCATATAGGACAACAGGTCATAAAAGTCATACAGGTATACAGTTCATACAGATTGACTGGTTGACAGGTTTACATGTCACACAAGTCATAAAGGTCTACATGTCATACATGTTTACAGCTCAGAAAATCTACAGGTTATACAGGTCTACAGATTATACAGTTCTACAGGTCATACAGTCAGGATATACAGGTTATATATGTCTAAAGGTCTGCAGGTCATAAAGGTCTACAGATATCAGGTCTACGGAACATACAAGTCTACAGGTCATACAGGTCAATACGTTGTACAGGTCATATTGGTCTACAGGTCAACAAGTCATACAAGTCTACAGGTCATGCAGTTCTACAGGACATCAGGTTTACAAGTATACAAGTCATACAAGTCTACAGATATCATATCATATTGGTCAACAGATGATACATGTCTATAGCTCATATCTGTCTATGCTATACAGGTCAACAGGTTATACAGTTCATATAGGTCTACAGGTCTGCAGGTAATACGGGTCTACAGGTCATACAGATCTACATGTCGATAGGTTTACATTTCTACAGGTCATACAAGTCATATGGATCTCCAGGTCAACAGGTTAACAGGTAATTCATTTTATATAAGTCTGCAGGTCATACAGGTCCACAAGTCATACAGGTCTACAGGTAACACAAGTCGACAGGTTTAAATGTCTACAGGTCAACAAGTAATATAGTTCTACAAGTCATACAGGTCATATATGTCATATAGATCTACAGTTCTGCAGCTAATACAAATCTACACGTCGTACAGATCTCCATTATGACATGTTTACAGATCATGCAAGTCAGACAGGGATACAGGTCATACATGTTTACAGCTCATATATTTCTACAAGTCATATATTTCTACAGATCTACAGGTCTGCAGGTCTGCTTCATCTCGGTCTACAAATTTTCAGTTCTGCAGGTCTACAGGTATCATCCAGGCCTGCAGGTCACACATGTCTAGAGATATGAAGGTCAATAAATATCAGAAATGTCTTCAGGTCAGACAAGTCATGCAAGTCTACAGATATAAGACTACAGGCGTTACATTCATACAGGGAAAAAGGTTTAACAATCATACAGGTATATAGGTCATACAGGTCATACAAGTTATATATGTCTACAGGTCTGCAGGTCATACAGTTATACAGATCATACAAATCTGCAGGTCGAAAGGTTTTCAGGGCTACAGGTCTACAGAAATCCTACAGGTCATACAGGTCATACAGGTCATACAGGTCTTCGGGTCATACAGGTCAACAGGTCATATATGACTACAAGTCATATATGTCTACAGATATCATACAGGTCTGCATCTCATACAGGTCTACAAGACTTACAAATCTACTGGTCGACCGGTTCACAGGTCATACAAGTCATACAGGTCTATAGGTCATACAGACCAACAGGTTGACAGGTTTACAGGTCATATACAACGACAGTTCATACAAATCATACAGGTTTACAGATATCATACAGGTCTTCAGGTCATATATGACTACAGGTCATATGTCATAAATGTATACAGGTCATACAGGTCTACAAATATACAGGTCTACAGGTCATACAGGCCAGACAGGTCTATAGATATCCTACAGGTCATATAAGTAATACAGGTCTAAAAGTCATACATGTTTACAGCTCATATACATCTAAAGGTCATACAGGTCTGCATATCATACAGGTCTACAGGTCATACAGGTCAACAGTTAACACAGGTCATAAAATATACACATACACATCTGCAGGTCAGACAGGTTTACAAAAATCATATCATACAGGTCTACAGTTCTGCAAGTCATACACATCTACAGATTCAAAGGTTTACAGGACTGCAGTTCATAAAGGTCATACAGATCTACAAGTCGACAGGTTAACAGGTCATACAAGTGATATAATCTGCAGGTCATACAGGTCATACAAGTCTACAGGTCATACGGATCTACAGGTCGACAGGTTTACAGGTCTACAGGTCATACAGGTCATACAGGTCTGAAGGTAATACAGGTCTACAAGTCATACAGGTCAACAGGTTATACAGGTCAGATATATCTATAGGGTCTGTAGGTCATACAGGTCTACATTTCATTAATATATACACGTTTATATACAGGTTTACAAGTCAACATGTCATACATGTCATATCAGCCTACAGGTCATACAAATCTACAGGTCGACAGGTTTACAGGTCTACAGGTCATACAGGTCATACAGGTCATACAGATCTACAGGTTGACAGGTTTAGATGTCTACAGGTCATACAAGTTATATAGGTCTACAGGTCTGCAGGTCATACAGTTCTACAGGTCATACAGATTTAAAGGTCGATAGGTTTACAAGTCTACAGGTCATACAGGTCAACAGGCCACACAAGTCATATCGGTCCATATGTCATACAGATCTACAGATATCATATTATATAGATCTACAAGTCTGCAGCTAATACAGGTTAACGGGTCATACAGATAACCTATCATATAGGTCTACAGGTCTGCAGGTCATACATGTCTACAGATCATATAAGTCTACAAGTCGACAGGTTTACAGGTCTGCAGATCATTCAGGCCATAAAGGTCATATAAGTATAGAGGTTTGCAGGTCTTACAGGTTTACAAAAATCATATCACACAAGTCTGCAGGCTTGTCATACAGGTCTACAAGTCATATAGATCTACACGTCGACAGGTTAATAGGTTACACAGGTCAGAAAGGTCTGCAGGTCATAAAGGTCATACAGGTCATAAGGTCACACAAATCTACAGGTTGACAGGTTTACACTACAGGTCATACAGCTCAACATTTCAACAGGTTACAGGTCTACAGGTCATACAAAGCTACAGGTTGAGAGGTTTACAAGTCTGCAAGTCATACAGATATCATATTATGTGTGTCTACAAGTCTGCAGGTTATACAGATAAACAGGTCGACAGGTTTACAGGTCTACAGATCATACAGGTCATACATATCAACAGGTCGATAGGTAAACAGGTCATAAATGTCATGTGGGTCTACAGGTCATACAGATCTACAGGTCCACAGGTTAACAGGTCATACAGATTAAATAGGTTTGCAGGTCATACAGGTCTACAGGTCATACAGATATACAGGTCGACAGGTTCACAGGTCTACAGGTCATACAGTTTTACAGGTCGACAGGTTTACATGTCTACAAGTTATACAGGTCATACAGATCTACAGGTCGACAGGTTTAGATGTCTACAGGTCAGTCAAGTTATATAGGTTTACAGGTCTGCAGGTCATACATGTCTACAGCTCATATTGGTCTACAAGTCGACAAGTTTACAAGTCGACAGATCATACAGGCCATACAGATCATATAGGTCTACAGGTCTGTCATACAGGTCTACAAGTCATATAGATCTACGGGTCGACAGGTTTACAGATCTATAGTTAATACAGGTCATACATTTCTACAGGTCGACAAGTTAACAAGTTATACAAGTCAGAAAGGTCTGCAGGTCATACAGGTCATACAGGTCATACAGCTCAACATTTCGACAGGTTTACAGGTCTACAGGTCATAAAGGTCTACAAATATCATATTGTATTTGTCTACAGGTCTGCAGGTCAAACAGGTCTACAGATCATACAGATCTACAGGTCGGCAGTGTTGAGACCGGCCCTATTACACCGTCTCTCCGGGTCCATTGATGTGGGGATGCAGAGACAAAGAGCCAAAGTTGAATAAAGTATAAGTTTCTTTTATTACATTTCTGCAGAAATGGAGATCAGTCGGTGCAACACAAACTGCTGCTCAGAACGATCCGATCTGACAAGAATTCCAGTGTCTGTTTCCTAAATGTGCTTTGTTAAGTCCGCCTCTTGGAGGTGTAACTAGGGCATGACCCCACTCCTGATTGGCTCTCCTTTCTATATGTCAGGATTATATGATCACCTAAATCACATGCCTAGGGTCTGTCTGGATGTTTTCTCCTAGAATGAGGTAGTTTCTTTTCTCCCTGGTACCAGCCCACTTCTTGTTATTCTATACTCCTTTCTGTCACTAATGTCTCTGTTTCTCGTCAAGTCGGATCCTCCTGCTTTGCACCAGGTACGAATGGTACGAATGTTCTGACTTTTATTACTCTGTTTTGCAGGCATGTGCAGTTAACAAAAGCAGTGAAAAACAGTGTCTTCATATGAACTATACCCACAATTCCCCCTTTTGATCTCTGTAAAGAGATCACAACACCAAACAAATCATCATAGCGGTACGCATTTCATAAAATCATTCTTACAGTCATATTCACATACTCAGATAACAATGTACGCACTCAATTATCAGCTTATTATATATATCAGTAATTTGTTTATATAGAGGTTATCCCTGTCCTACACAGATGTATCAGTGCCCAGAGAAAAACCATAGTCACCAATAACCAGCACAGAACGAGGATATTGATAAATGATGTCTTCATTCCTTCACGTTCTTCTTTCCCCTCGACGATCCTGGTTGGTGGCTTGGCACGCCACTTGGTGGAGAGGAACGCTCTTTCACTCCCTCCCTTCAGGGGTATTGGTTAGACTACCTCACCCTATTGCCACCAGGGGATTATTCTGCCCCTTGTTGATTGGTGGTCTTTCCAGCGTCGTCCTCACACAGAGCCCTGTGCGTTTCCCTCAATGACCTGGTTGGCGCCTCTGCCGCTGCACATTGGCTCCAATGGTACCAGGTGTCTCCCTTGCCGTCCAGCCGGACTGCGTGTGATGTTCGTTCCGTCACTCGATATGGGCCGGTCCACCTTGGCTCCGTCCACTTCCTTTTTAATACCTTCAACAGCACCCACTCAGCGTCTGGCGGAGTACTAGTGTTGGCACCTGTCTTCTCACCAACCTGCTCTGCAAATTCTGCAACGAGACTTTGCAATGCTTGGAAATACTGTTTGGCAGTCAGTGATTGATAGTCTTGCGTCAGTCCAGTCAGTTTAGTCTGTGGTCCAGGGAATGGTCTCCCTGTTGTGAGCTCATGTGGAGTGAACTTTGTGCTCTGATTAACAGAGCTTCTTATACTCATGAGTGCTAATGGTAATGCATCTAGCCAATTCATTTTTGTCTGTGCACAGATTTTGCCCAATTTGTTTTTTAAAGTTTGATTCATCCTTTCTACCTTCCCTTGAGACTGTGGGTGATACACTGTGCCAAATTTGTGTTGGAGCCCCAACATTTTTTCAACAGTTTGGAGGTCTTTGTTCTTGAAATGTGTCCCATTGTCTGATCTTATTCTCTCCGGGAACCCATATCTTGGTATGTACTGATTCACCAGGAATTTTACTACGGTTTTGCTGTCTTCCTTTTTGGTAGGAAGTGCTTCTGGCCACCCTGAATACGCATCCACACATACCAACAGATATCTGAACCCTTTCACTGGGATTATCATGTCAGTGTAATCAATGATAATTTCCCTCCCAGTTTTTGTCTCAAGTGGGAAACGTCCTGGGTGTGGTCTGACAGTCGGTCTGGTATTATACAACATACATTCATTGCATGTGTTCACATGTTCTCTGCACATATCTTTTAGAAATGGATGCCACCAATGGTCCAAATTTTTCATCATCTGTGTCACTCCCACATGTCCTATTCCATGCGCCTCTGCTATGGCTGTCTGTCTTATACTTGGAGGTAGTATGATTCTACCATCTGGCCCTCTCCATACCCCTGTGGATACAGTACACCCCCTGGCTGCCCACAGTGTTTTCTCTTGTGGAGAGACCTGGTCTTGTTCACTTCTTATTTCACTTAGTTCTCCACTTTTGTCTGTCTTGTCTTCCTCCTCAGGGCATATCATTGTCATGTTCTGTACATATCCTGCTGCCTTTTTAGCGGCTGTATCTGCCGCATCATTTCCCTTTTTAGTTTGACTGTTCTCCTTCTCATGACCTCTACATTTTATCACCGCCACTTTTCGTGGAAGCATCAAGGCCTCTGCTAATTGTCTCATTTCAGTCTCATGTTTTATAGGTTTGTTAGTTGCTGTCAAAAAACCTGATCTTAGCCATTGTGGCAGTTCTACATGTACTGCGCCCACTGCATATGCTGAGTCAGTGTATATATTGATGTCCTGTCCTTCCCCTATCCTCAGAGCCTCTATTACTTCCAATATTTCTGCTCTCTGTGCTGACTGGGGTCCTGTGATTTTTGCTGCCTTTAAGGTTAACCTGTCTTGATCCATCTGTTCCACTACTGCATATGCCGATATCAATCCCCGTTGTTCATGTCTATAACAACATCCGTCAGTGAAGAGATTTCTAGCGTCAGTCAGTGGTTCAGCTTTGAGGTCTGGTCTGATTTTCTCCTCTTTCTGTACCTTTTCTGTGCACTGGTGTGGTTCGCCTGATCCTATCTGGTCAGCCATGTTAATACCTTCATGAGTGAACGTGAGGTTTGGTGCTCCTAATATCTTTCACAGTCGCCTTTGGCGTATTGCTGTGAGTGTGAATGTTGCAGAGTTAACATATGCTACCACACTATGTGTTGTCAAAATGTGCAGTGGGTGCTCCATCACTATATGTGCTGTTTTCTGAATGATTTTTGCAATGCCCGCCACCTGTTGTGTGCAGGCTGGATGTCTTTTTTCCATGTTGTCGAGCATTGTACTGATATACATCAGCACCTTTCTATCTCCCCCTTTTTTCTGGAACAACACCCCATTTACACCAATGTTTGTTCCAGAAACATCCAAAAAGAACGATGCAGAGTAATCTGGTATGGCCAGTTCGGAAGCTGTAGCCAAGCTTTGTTTAAGTTCAATAAATGCATGTTCAGCCTCAGTAGTCCAGGTAAGAGTGGCAGTAAGCGCACGCATACCATGTTCTTTGAGCAGGCCACGCAATGGGGCAGTCAGTCCAGTGTAATTGGGTATGTAACTTCGACTGTACCCCGTCAGACCTAAGAAAGACAACATGTCCTTTACAATCAGTGGTTTAGGGTGGTGTAAAATGGTTGTCTTATGTTCTGCTGACAATCCTGAACCCTTCTGTGAAATCTGACGACCCAAAAATGATACAACTCTCCTGGCTACCTGTAGTTTGCTTTTACTAACTTTGAATCCCTGTACCGCCAGATGTGATAGGATGATCTGAGTTGCTCGTAAGCAGAGTGCCGCCGTAGGAGCAGCCAGAAGTAGATCATCAACATATTGGACCAGGGTTACCTCGGCCGGCAGGTCACAGTCCGCTAACGTCTCTTTCAGCACTTGGTTGAAAATACCTGGAGACAGAGCAAAACCTTGAGGCAATCGTGTATATGTGAGCTGGCGACCCTGATATGTAAATGAGAATATGTCCCTGCACTCTTCTGCAAGTGGGAGACAAAAGAAAGCGTTTGCCAGATCTATGCACGTGAACCACTGGTGACGGGGATCTAGATTAGTTAACGCCACGTATGGATTAGGCACAGGTATTGTCTTGGTATTAAGAGCCGCGTTTATTGCTCTAAGGTCATGTGCCATTCTAAATTTACCTGTGTTTCTTTTCTCGACCGGTAAAATAGGTGTGTTCCACCTGGAGTTAGATTGTACAAGCACCCCCTTTTGTAATAATCCTGTAATGGTATCAGCTATCCCTAGCTCAGCACAAGGTTTATGTGGATACTGTCTGACCCAAATAGGGTCAGGTGTGTTAAGCTTAAAATAGATAGGTGTACAATCTACCTTACCAACATCTGTAGGTCCTGTTGCCCATAGGGAATGTGGTAGGTCCTGTAAGATCGCATCAGTGTCAGGATGGTATGTTTTCTCCCTTCCGTGATGTCTGGACACCTGTACATGCTCTAACAAGGCGGTGTCTTGTCCTGCAACATCTATTCTATATATCTGAGTTGTTGGGGAGTACCAAACATAAGGCATTTCGGTGCGCTGCCAATCAGTTTGAGCCTCTGCTGTTTTAACAATAGATCCCAATTCTTTTGCCTGATGGTCTGGGTGTAGAGCGAGGGAGACGTGTTGAGCCGCTTCTTCCTCCATCATATACCATTTTTTCTGCTCCGTCGTCAAAACCACTCCTGCTGCTACCCCTACTCGTGCTACATAAATTTTCTCAGTGTGAATTGTCCAATCTAGTCCCTCAACCTGTTCTTTAAATTGATCCTCATACCATTCTGTGTTTTGTCTGTCATAGAAAAGTGTAACATGTGGTGGGTCAGGGGGAGTCACGTACGGGTGCATCCCAGAGATCCAAGGTTTCCATTTCAGGTAAGCTGACAGGATTCCACCGTGCTGTTGAGTTTCACTGTGTAATAAACCCCAATACAGATCTGCTGCTCTCTCTTCTATAGGCTGGAGAAGATATTGGCCCCCACATGCACCATTATCATTTTGACATGTCATAGATGTCCCATCCGGCAATGTAACGGTCAGTCCTTCTGGTGAACAAAGTATAGTGGCTCCCAGGCGAGTCAATAGGTCTCGTCCCAACAAGTTCGTAGGCACTTTTGGAGAGTATACAAATGAATGCAAAACAGTCTGATTCTCCAGCTGTGTAGGAAGTGGTTTAGTGTATGGCAGAGTGGTTGATACCCCAGAGAAACCCATTACAGTGATGACTTCATCAGATAGAGAGTCTTTTGGCACAGTTTTAATAGTAGACACAGTGGCACCTGTATCCACAAGAAAAGGCAGTGTTTTCTGATCTACTGCCACAGACAGCACTGGTTCTGCCGTTAAGTGCTTGTCGAGGCGCCTCTGTGGGGTGTGTCACTCCTGATCATACCAAGCAGGGAACTGCCTTACTCCGTCCCCCTGGTTGTGAGGTGGGTGTCCGCGTCCGCGACCCCCTTCTCCTCTTCCTCTGCCATAAGGTCCTCCTCTGTGTTGGAACATGTTGTATGGACAGTCTTTGACCCAGTGACTGGGGTCACCACAAATGAAACACGCACGGTTTCCTCCGTACGCCCCCTGTCCTCCACCTCCTCTAGGGCCACCCCGTACTGGTCCCCCACTTAGTCTGTTAAATCCTCCCCGTCCCCTGTGTGGGTGTGGTTCCCAAGGGGGTGTTGGATACAGGTCCGGAAAAGCCAGTTCTGTATCCCCTCCCCATGTCCCCTGTGGTGCCTGCACCATCACTTTGGTAGGTTCAGATTTGCCTTTCTTTTTGTCGTTAACCTCCTGTCTAGCTTTATTCAACTGTAATTTTAGTAATTGTGATTGGAGATCTTCCATTTCTTTCTGCTCTTGAAGTGTTTAATCTTGTGCTACATTTAGATGGTGGACCAGATGCTTCTCCCATACGTGACACTCGCACCCCAACATGTCTGGATTATTTTTCAGAATTTGTTGCACCTCGTTTGGTACTCCGTTCAACACAGCCTGTCTGAACCATTCTGTTTGGGATCCTGCTTTCCCTGGATAATGACCTGTTTGTTTCACCCAACGTTCTTTGGCCTCATTTATAAATTCTCAGGGATTCTGTTTGGGATCCCATTTCATTTTTGGCATTGTGGCAGCGTTGGGCAAGGGAAACTTGTCGCGCATGGCCTTGCCTATCTGTGTATAGATCTGCGTGAAAGGTGTTTCATCTGATTTATTCCTAGTGCCTGCATCTATCTCTATTTCTCTCATGTCACCCGGAATCATACACCGTGCTCCCACTGCTCTAAAATCTCCCAATGCTAAAGTCTGTCCAGTTGTCAGCGTATCCAACTTGCTCAGCCACATATTCCCTCCATCTGTTACTGGAGGCAATTTATCTACCATGGCTTGTACATCTCCTATTGAGAAGGGTCGATATTTGTTTCTCTGTCCTCCTGATACGGTGAGAGGACCCATAAACTGCACGCTGTCTTGTGCATCGTGTAACCTCTTTTGCTGCAGTCTCTCAGATCTCCTTATCAATGCCTCATTAGCTTGAGTAGCGACCTGGACCGTCTTTTGTGAACTTCTGGTACAGTCGTCTCGTATCCTGGCCAACTCGGTACATGCTATTGAACTTGAGCCTCCTCTACTTCGTCGCTGTCTATTTCGCTGCACTCCTCACTTTCTTCTGCCCTAGCTTCAAATCTTCCCCGTATTGTTACTTTTTTTCCTGTACCACCTTCCTGTCCTTTAGCTTTTATTCTTACTCGTTTGCGACTGGCTTCTTCCTGTTCCTGCCATCTCCGTGACTGCTCTTTCAGTCTCTCTTCTTCTGCTGCTCTCGCCTTTTCCCGTGTCTTTGCTTCTTCCCTTGCCTCCCATCTTTTTCCTTGGTCCTGTCTCCACTTTCTAAGTCCTGCTACAGTTTCTCTAAATTCCTTCCACTGTTCATCTCTTTCTCTCTTATGTCTATCTGAGAAAGGAACAGGTCCCCCTTCCCCCTGTCTTCTCTCTAATTGAGTGTGTGTTTGTGCTGATTGATAGCCTCTTCTTAACTCTGTGGGTGGTGGTGTTGCCTGCTGTAAGTGGGGTTCTGCTATTGATGGACACTCCGACCCTCCACATATACTAGTAGCATCTGAGGGCGGGCCAACAGTGCCTGCATCTTTTATTTCCAATGTTCCATTCTCGATGTAAAAAGTGGGATACTGTCCTGTTGTATGAGGCGCATAGGGAGGTGGACGTGCGGGTGTGTCAGATGCATTTACCACTTTGTTGTCTGGCTGGTGTTGGTGCAAATGTTTCAGGCTGTTCCAGCAGAGCGTCAGTTCAGACCACACCTGGCGTTCCTCTTCACATTCATCCACTTTTCTCCTCCACTTTGGTTTCTGTAACACACCGGCTCGTTTTCCCTGCTCATATCCTCCCGCTTAGCTGTTGCTTTGGTAATTTCATCTAATAACCATCTTCCTAAGGGGCCTTTACATAGCAATGTTTTCCCTTTTTCTTTGATCAGATGTTCCATTTTTTCTTTGGCATTTTTCATTTTCTTTTCCCTTTCCCCTGATTTACATGTGGCTCCCAATGCCTTGAGAGTGTTATCTACTTGAACTTGTAGATTTAGCCAGGGTCCCCCTGGGCCCCACCCTCCGTCATATGTTTCTCTATCAAACTCCCCGCGCATGTTCTCTAAACTCTGAGTTTTTCAGCTTATTACAGACCGTGCTGTTTATTGACTGGTGCTACACTCGGTGTCTGACAGCCAGACAGTTTGTATGCCACTGGCCGAGCAACTGCCCCTTCTGAGAGGTGAACCGGTGGTGTTCTGTACCCTCTTAAGATTATTTAAATGTCACAGAAGGCTCAGGCTGGGACTTTAACCCACCCTGATTCAATGCCTATCCTTGTGACAAGTAGTATTTAAGGGACCTCCAACCCAGCTAACCGGGACCCCGTCCCAGTCTTCCTGGACCCCGTCGAGTCGCAGGTGGGGTTTGCCACACCCAAGGTCGATCTGCTTTTACACCCTTATTCCTTCTTTTCTATTTTACAGAAGAAATACCTCCACCGTGCTTTTTCACTTGCAGGAGGATTTTAACTATTAAATTTGTACTTTACTTTAACTTCAACTTAAACTTATATTTATTCTTTTAGTGGAATTTCCACATTTCACGTTGAACTGGACACAGTTTTAGTCATATTCAATGTGCAGAATTTTAGTAATAGGTTTCTGCTCACCTTCTTTTAGTGCCGGCTTGTGTCCTTGTCCTCCGTTCGTGAAGAAATTCTTTTAGGGTCGAATGCTCCGTCCTACTACTCTTACCACATCCCGGACGAGCCCCCATATGTTGAGACCGGCCCTATTACACCGTCTCTCCGGGTCCGTTGATGTGGCGATGCAGAGACAAAGAGCCAAAGTTGAATAAGTTTCTTTTATTACATTTCTGCAGAAATGGAGATCAGTCGGTGCAACACAAACTGCTGCTCAGAACGATCCGATCTGACAAGAATTCCAGTGTCTGTTTCCTAAATGTGCTTTGTTAAGTCCGCCTCTTGGAGGTGTAACTAGGGCATGACCCCACTCCTGATTGGCTCTCCTTTCTATATGTCAGGATTATATGATCACCTAAATCACATGCCTAGGGTCTGTCTGGATGTTTTCTCCTAGTATGAGGTAGTTTCTTTTCTCCCTGGTACCAGCCCACTTCTTGTTATTCTATACTCCTTTCTGTCACTAATGTCTCTGTTTCTCGTCAAGTCGGATCCTCCTGCTTCGCACCAGGTACGAATGGTATGAATGTTCTGACTTTTATTACTCTGTTTTGCAGGCATGTGCAGTTAACAAAAGCAGTGAAAAACAGTGTCTTCATATGAACTATACCCACAGCAGGTTAACAAGTCATACATGTCATTTGCGTCTGCAGGTCATACAAGTCATACAGATCTACAGGTCGGCAAGATAACAGGTCATACAGGTCTACAGGTCATACAGGTCTAGAGATTTTATATCATATAAGTCTACATATCTGCAGGTCATACAGGTCTACAAGTCATACAGATCTACAGGTTGACCGGTTCACGGGTGATACTAGTCATACAGGTCTACAGGTCATACAAATCTACAGGTAGATAGGTTTACAGGTCATATTGGACTACAGTTAATACAAGTCATACATGTATACAGTTCATACAGGTCTACAAATATATAGGTCTACAGGTCATACAGGCCACACAGGTCTACAGATATCCTACCGGTCATATAGGTCATACAGGTCTACAAGTCATACATGTTTATAGCTCATATAGGTCAACAGGTCATACAGGTCATATAAGTCTGCATGTCTGCAGGTCACACGAGTTTACAAAAATCATATCATACAGGTCTACAGGTCATACAAGTCATATAGGTCTGAAGTTTATACAGGCCACACAAGTCTACAGGTAATGCAGATCTACAGATTGGCAGTTTTACAGGTCTACAGGTCAACAGGTCATACAGGTCTAAAGCTCATATTGCACTCTAGGTCATACAAGTCATATGGGCCTACAGATATCATACAGGTCTACAGGTCATACAGGTCAACAGGTCATTCAGTTCAGAGATGTCATATAGATCTAAAGGTTATACACAACCACAGTTAAACAGGTTTACCGGTCAACATGTAATAAAGGTCCACAGATATAATTTCATATAAGTCTACAGGTCTGCAGATCATACAAGTCTACCAGTCAACAGGTTAAAAGGTTAACAGGTCTACCGTTCATAAAGGTGATACAGATCTAGAGATCCACAAGTTGACAGGTCATACAGGATGTACAAATCTACAGGTCGACATGTTTATAGGGCTACAGGTCAAACAGGTCATACAGGTCATACAGGTCATACAGGTCATACAGTCCAACAGGTCGACAGGTTAACAGATCATGCAGGTCATACAGGTCATAGAGATCAATAGGTTGACAGGTTTACAAGTCTACAGGTCATACAAGTCATGCAGATTTAAAGGACGACAGGTTTACAGGTCATACAAGTCAGAAAGGTCCACATTTCTTGTATGTCTACAGATCAATCAGGTCTACAGGTTAGACAGGTCAGATATGTCTACAGGTATGGAGGTCATACAGGTCTATATTTCATACATATATACACGTCGATAGTTTTACAAGTCTACAAGTAATACAAATCTACAGGTCGACAGGTTTACAGCTCTACAGTTCATAGGCGTCATACAGATCTACAGGTCGACAAGTTGAGAGGTCATACAGGTAATACAAATCTACATGTCGACAGCTTTAGAGGTCTAAAGGTCAACAGGTCATCCAAGTTATATAGGTCTACAGGTCCACAGGTCATATAGTTTGACTTGTAGACCTGTATGACCTTCAGACCTGTAGACCTATGTGAACTGTAGACCTGTATGACCTGTAGGATATCTGTAGATTTGTAAACCTGTAAACCTGTTGAACTGTAGATCTGTATGACCTGTAGAACTGCATGACCTACAGACCTGTAGAACTCTAAACCTGTCAGTCTGTATATCTGTATGACTGTATTACTTAGCTGTATGACCTGTGGACATGTAAACCTGTGGACCTGGAGATCTGTATGATCTGTAGAACTGTATGACCTGTGGACCTGTAGACCCATATAACAGATCATACAGATCTCCAGGTCGACAGGTTTACAGGTCATACAGGTCATACAGGTCATACAGGTCATACAAGTTATATAGGTCTACAGGTCTGCAGGTCTACGGTTTTGCAGATCTACAGATCAACAGGTTTAAAAGTCTACAGGTCATACAGTTCTATAGATATCATATCATATCGGTCTACAGGTCTGCAGGTCATGTCTATAGCTCATATCTGTCTACAGGTTATACAGGTCAACAGTTTTTATAGGTCATGTAGGTCTACAGGTCTGCAGGTAATACAGGTCTACAGGTCATACAGATCTACAGGTCGATAGGTTTACATTTCTACAGGTCAACAGGTTAACAGGTAATTCATTTCATATTTAATATATTTCATATTCATATGTCTGCATGTCATACAGGTCATACAGGTCTACAAGTCGTACAGATCTACAGGTCATATAGGACTACAGGTCATACAAGTCGACAAGTTTAAATGTCTACAGGTCAACAGGTCATATAGTTCTACAGGTCATACAGGTCTCCAGGTCATATCAGACTACAGGTCATACAAGTCATACAGGTATACAAGTCATACAGATCAACAGGTTGACAGGTTCAAAAGTTATTCAAGTCTACATGTCCTACATGTCAACAGGATATACATATCATGTAGGTCCACCTGACATGTTTACAGATCATAAAAATCAGTGTCAGTGTCTACAGATAATACAAGTCTACAAGTCATACAGGTCAACAGGTGATACAGGCCATATGTGTCTACAGGTCTGCAGGTCTGCTTCATATAGGTCTACAAATTTCAAGTGCTGCAGGTTATACAAGTCTACAGGTATCATCCAGGCCTGCAAGTCATACATGTCTAGAGATATACAGGTTGACTGGTCATATGGGTCTACAGATATCATAAATGTTTTCAGGTCATACAAGTCATACAAGTCTACAGATATAAGTCTGCAGGCATTACATTTATACCGGGATACAAGTTTAACAAATCATACAGGTCTTATGGGTCATACAGGTTTACAGATATCCTACAGGTAACAAAGGCCATACAGGTCTACAGGTCATACATTTCTACTGGTCGACAGGTTTACAAGTCTGCAGGTCATACAGATATCTTATTATATATGTCTAAAAGTCTGCAGGTCATACAAGTCTAAAGGTCGATAGGTTTACAGGTCTGCAAGTGATACAGATATCATATTATGTATTAGACATACAAGTCTGTAGGTCATACAGATATACAGGTTGACATGTTTACAGGTCTACAGGTCATATTGGTCATACATATCTACAGGTCGATAGGTTAATAGGTCATGAATGTCATACAGATCTACAGTTTGACAGGTTAACAGGTCATACAGATTATATAGGTTTGCAGGTCATACAGGTCTACAGGTCATACAGATGTAAAGGTCAACAAGTTCACAGTTCCACAGGTCATACAGGTCTAAAGATATCATATCATATATGTCTAAAAGTCTAAAGGTCATACAAGTCTAAAGGTCATTCATCTCTACAGGTCGACAGGTTTACAGGTCTACAGGTCTACAGTTCATACAGATATACAGGTCGATAGGTTCACAGTTCCAAAGGTCATACATGTCTACAGATATCATATACAGATAGATACAAGATACAATTTATATTATATAGGTCTACAAGTCTGCAGCTCATACAGGTTTAAGGGTAACACAAATATCATATCATATAGGTCTACAGGTCTGCAGGTCATATTGGTCTACAAGTCGACAGGTTTACAGGTCTGCAGTTCATACAAGTCAACAGGCCACACAGGTCATATAGGTCTACAGGTCATACAGATCTACAGGTTGAATGGTTTACATGTCTGCAGCTCATACAAGTGATACACATCTACAGGTCAACAGGTTAACAGGTCATGAATGTCATATAGGATTGTAGGTCACACAGGTCACACAGATCATACAGGTCTACAGGTCAAACAGATCTATAAGTCAACAGATTTACATGTCTACAGGTTAATATACGTGTACAGGTCATATAGGAATAAAGGTCATAAAAGTCATACAGGTATACAGGTCATACAGATTTACAGGTTGACAGGTTTAGAGGTCACACAAGTCATACAGGTCTATATGTCATACATGTTGACATCTCAGACAATCTACATGTCATACAGGTCTACCTTAAATGGTTCTACAGGTCATACAGGTCAACGGGATATACAGGTCATATATGTCTAAAGGTCTGCAGGTCATAAGGGTCTGCAGATCATACAAGTCTACATCTCATACAGGTCAATACGTTGTACAGGTCTACAGATCATACAAGTCTACAGCTCATACAGGTCAATACGTTGTACAGGTCTGCATGTCACACAAGTCTACAGGTCATACAGGTCTACAGATATCATATCATATAGGTACAGGTCTACAGGTCTTTAGGTCATATGTGTCTATAGCTCATATCTGAGCTATAGCTCATATCTGTCAACAGGTTATACATTGCATATAGGTCTACAGGTCTGCATGTAATACAGATCTACAGGTCAATAGGTTTACATATCTACAGGTCATAAAAGTCACATAGATCTACAGATGGACAGATTAACAGGTAATTCGTATCACATAAGTCTGCAGGTGATACATTCCATACAGGTTTACAAGTCATATAGATCTACAGTTCATATAGGACTACAGGTCACACAAGTCTACAGGTCATATAGGACAAAAGGTCACACAAGTCTACAGTTCATATAGGACTACAGGTCACACAAGTCTACAGGTCATATAGGACAAAAGGTCACACATGTCATACATATACAAGTCATACAGGTCTACATGTCATACATTTCAACAGGATATACATGTCATATAGTTCTACCTGTCTCCAGGTAAACAAGTTTACAGTCTACAGGTCAACAGGTCATACATGTCATATAGGTCAACTGTTTTGCAGGTAATATTAGTCCACAGGTCATACAGATCTGCAGTATGACATGTTCACAGATCATACAAGTCAGACAGGTATACAGGTCATACATGTTTACAGCTCATATATTTCTGCACATCATACATGTCTACAGATCATACAAGTCTACAAGTCATACAGGTCAACAGGTGATACAGGCCATATGTGTCTACAGGTCTGCAGGTCATAATAGTTTCCAGATATCATACAGGTCTACACACCCAACAGGTATACAGGTCATAAAAATCACCAGGTTAACTGGTGATACATCTCATACAGGTCTACAGGTTATACAGATCTACAAGTCGACAGGTTAACAGGTCATACAGATTAAATAAGTTTGCAGGTCATACAGATCATACAGGTCTACAGATATCATATTATATATGTCTACAAGTCTGCAGGTCATACAAGTCTACAGGTCATACATCTCTACAGGTCAACAGCTTTACAGGTCGACAGATATACAGTCATACAGATTTTTAAGTCGATAGGTTTACAGGTCTACAGGTCATACAGACATCATATTATTTATGTCTACAAGTCTGCAGGACATACAGGTCATACAGATCTACACGTCGACAGGTTTACAAATCTAGAGGTCATACAGGTCATACAGGTCATACAGATCTACAGGTCGACAGGTTAACAGGTCATACAGGTCATATATGTTTTTAGATCATACAGGTCTTCAGGTCAGACAGATCAGACAGGTTGACAGGTTTACAGGTCTACAAGTCATACATGTCATGTACATATATCATACAGGCCTAAAGGTCATACAGTTATACATGTAAGATAGTACTACAGGTAATACAAGTCATATATGTCTACACATGACATACATGTCGACAGGTCATACAAGTCTACTTATACACATGTCTAAAGGTCATACATGTCTACAGGTCATACAGCTCCACAGGTCGACAGGTTTACAGATCAACAGGTCATAGAAGTCATACAGATGTGCAGGTTGACAGGTTTACACGTCAACAGATCAAACAGATATCATATCAAACATGTCTTACAAGTCTGCAAGTTTTACAAGTCTACAGGTCATCAAGGTCATCCAGATCAACCTTTCGACAGGTTAACAGGTCATACAGGTCAAAAAGGTCTACAGGTCGGCAGGTTAACAAGTCATACATGTCATTTGCATCTGCCGGTCATACAGTTCAGACAAGTCATACAGGTCTACAGGTCGACAGGTCATCAGGTCATACAAGTCATATAAGTCATATAAGTCTGCAGGTTATACAGGTCATACAAGTCTACAGGTCATACAGAATTACAGGTTGACAGGTTAACAGGTCATACAATCAAATAATTCTGCAGGAAATACAAGTCTACAGGTCATATAGATCTACAAGTCTTACAGATCTACAGATCGACCGGTTCACGGGTGATTCATGTCATAAAGGTCTACAGGTCATACAAATCTACAGGTAGACAGTTTGCATGTCATACAGGTCATACAGGTCTACATATCATACAGGTCAACAGTTTATACAGGTCATATAAGTCTACGTGTCTGCATGTCACACAGGTTTACAAAAATCATATCTTACAGGTCTACAGCTCATACAGGTCATACAGATCTACAAGTCGACAGGTTACCAGGTCATACAAGTCATATAAGTCTGCAGGTCATACAGGCCATACAACTCTACAGATCATCAAGATCTTCAGGTCGACAGGTTTACAGATCTACAGGTCTGCATGTTAACAAGTCATTAATGTCATTTGCGTCTGCAGGTCATACAGGTCATACAGGTCATACAGGTCATACAGGTCATACAGGTCATGCAGGTCATACAGGTCTACAGGTCAACAGGTTATCAGGTCATACAAGTCATATAGGTCTATAGGTAAACCGGTTCACAGGTCATACAAGTCATACAGGTCTACAGATCATATGAGGCCACGGGCTATACAGGTCACATAGGTCTACAAGTCATACAGATCTACAGGTCGACAGGTTTACAGGTCTAGAGGTCATACAGGTCATACAGATCTACAGGTCAACAGGTTTAGAGGTCTACAGGTCAACAGGTCAAACAAGTTAAATAGGTTTACAGGTCTGCAGGTCATACAGTTATACAGATCATACAAATCTAAAGGTCGACGGATTTACAGGTCCACAGGTCTACAGATATCCTACAGGTCATACAGGTCATACAAGTCTACAAGTCATACATGTTTACAGCTTATATAGGTCTCAAGGTCATACAGATCAACAGTTTATACAGGTCACATAATATACACATACACAGCAGGTCTGCAGGTCAGACAGATTTACAAAAACCATATCATACAGGTTTACATGTCTACAGTTCATACAGGTCATACAAATCTACAAGTCGAAAGGTTAACAGGTCATACAAGTGATATAAGTCTACGGGTCATACAAGTTATGCAAGTCTACAGGTCATACAGATCTACAGGTCTACAGGTCAACAGGTCAAACAAGTCATATATGTCTACAGGTCAACAGGTCATACAGATCTACAAGTTGACAGGTTTACAGGTCATAAGGGTCATACAGGTCATACAAGTCATAAGGGTCATACAGGTCATACAAGTCATACAGGTCTACAGGTCATATGAGGCCACGGGCTATACAGGTTATATAGGTCTGCAGGTCATATAGGTCATACAGATCTACATGTTGATAGGTTTACAGGTCTACAGGTGATACAGGTCATACAGATCTACAGGTCAACAGGTTTAGAGGTCTACAGGTCAACAAGTCATACAAGTTATATAGGTCTACAGGTCTGCACGTCACATAGGTCCACAAGTCACAGAGATCTACAAGTCGAAAGGTTAACAGGTCATACAAGTGATATAAGTCTACAGGTCATACAAGTTATACAAGTCTACAGGTCATACAGATCTACAGTTTGACAGGTTTAGGTAGGTCATACAACTAAGTAATACAGTAATACAGATCGACAGATCGACAGGTTAACATTTCAAATTAGTCACATAGATCTGCAGGTCATAAAGGTCATACAGGTCTATAGGTCATACAATTCATACAGGTATACAGTTCACATTGGTCAACAGGTCTGCATGTCATACTGGTCTACAAGTCATACAGATCTACAGATTATACAGGTCGCATATGTCTCCAGGTCTGCAGGTCATACATGTCTGCAGATATGATACAGGTCTACAGATTTTACAAGTCTACAAGTCATACAGGTCAACAGGTTATACAGGTCAGATATGTCTACACGTCTGCAGGTCATACAGGTCTACATTTCATTAATATATACACGTCGACAGGTTTACAAGTCTACTGGTCATACAAATCTACAAGTTGACAGGTTTACAGGTGTACAAGTCATACATGTCTTTTGCATCTACAGGTCATACAGGTCATACAGGTCATGCAGGTTGACAGGTTGACAGGTTATCAGGTCATACAAATTATATAAGTCTGCAGGTTATACAGGTCATACAAGTCTACAGGTCATACAGATGTACAAATCAATAGGTTAACAGGTCAACAGGTCGTACAAGTCATATAGGTCTGCAGGTCTACATGTCATTCAGGTCATACAGATCTACAGGTCAACAGTTTTACAGATCTACAGGTCATACAAGTCATACAGATATCATTTCAGATAAGACTACATTTCTGCAGATCATAAAGGTCTACAAATCATACGGATCTATAGGTCGACAGGTTTACAAGACTACAGGTCATACAGGTCATATATGTCATACAGGTCATACAAGTCATACAGGTCATACAGGTCATACAGGTCATACAGGTCAACAGGTCAAAAGGTCATACAGGTCATTTCGGTCTAAAGTTCATACAAATCTAACGTCGAAAGGTTTAAAGGTCTACAGGTTATACATGTCATACAGTTCTTTTAAGTACAGGTTAACAGGTAATACAAGTCATAGAGATCAACAGGTTGACAGGTTTACATGTCTACAGGTCATCCAAGTCATACAGGTCATACAGTTAATACAGATCGACAGGTTTACAACTCTACAGGTCAATTGGTCATACAAGTCTACAGGTCATGCAGATCTAAAGGACGACAGGTTTACAGGTCATACAAGTCAGACAAATCTACATTTCTTGCATGTCAACAGATCATGCAGATTATACAGGTCATACAAGTCTACAGGTCATGTACATCTATAGTACGACAGGTTTAACGGTCTACAGATCTTACAGGTCATACATATCATATAGGTCTACAGGTCTACACGTCATACTGGTCTAAAGGTCATATAGGACTAGAGGTTTAAACGTCATACTGGTCTAAGGGTCATATAGGACTACAGGTGGACAGGTTTACAGGTCTACAGTTTATACAGGTCATACAGTTCTACAAGTCAACAGGTTAACAGGTCATGCAAGTCATATAAGTCTGCAGGTCATACAGGTCATACAAGTCTACAGGTCATACAGATCTACATGTTGTCAGGTTTTCAGGTCTACAGGTCATACACTTCAACATGTCGACAGGTTTACAGGTTTACAGGTCGGCAGGTTAATAGGTCATACATGTCATTTGCGTCTGCAGGTCATACAGAACATACAAGTCTACAGGTCATATATAACTACAGTTCATACAAGTCTTACGTGTCTACAGATATCATACAGGTCTACAGGTCTTACAGATCTACAGGTCGACCAGTTCACAGGTCATACAAGTCATACATGTTTATAGTTCATAAAAGTTTATAGGTCATGCAGGTCTACATATCATACAGGTCTACAGGTCATACAGGTCAACAGTTTATACAGGTCATATAATATACACATACACGTCTTCAGGTCAGACAGGTTTACAAAAATCATATCATACAGGTCTACAGGTCTGCAGGTCATACAGATCTAAAGGTTCAAAGGTTTACAAGTCTACAGTTCATACAAGTCATACAGATCTACAAGTCAACAGGTTAACAGGTCATACAGGTCATACAGGTAATACAGGTTTGCAGGTCATAGAGGTCATACAGGTCTAAAGGTCACAGAGATCTACAGGTCGACTGGTTAACAGGTCATACAGATTATATAGGTTTGAAGGTCATACAGGTCATACAGGTCATACAGGTCTACAGGTCGAAAGGTTCATATGTCTACAGGTCATACAGGTCTACAGATATCATATCAACATCATATCTACAGGTCTGCCATTCATACAAGTCTACATGTCATACAACTCTACAGGTCGACAGGTTTACAGGTCTACAAGTTATAAAGATATCATACTATGTATGTGTACAAGTCTGCAGGTCATACAGATATACAGCTCGAAAGGTTTACAAGCCTACAGGTCATATAGGTCATACAAATCTACAGGTCGACAGGTTAACGGGTCATACAGGTTATATAGTCCCATAGGTCATCAGGTCATACAGGTCAAAAATTCATTCAGATTTACAGGTCTACAGTTCATACAGGTTGTATAGGTTTCTAGGTCTACTGGTCATACAAGTCACACAGATCTACAGGTCAACAGGTCTGCAGGTCATGCAGATCTACAGGTCTACAGGTCATATAAGATTACAAGTCTTACAAGTCATACAGGTCTACAGATATCAAACAGGTACACAGGTTATACAGGTTTGCAGGGCATATATGACTACAGGTCATACAATTCATACAGGTCTACAGATATCATACATGTCATACAGGTCTACAAATATGCAGGTCAACAGGTCATACAGGTCTACAAATATGATACAGGTCTTCAGGTCATCTAAAGATACTATACAGGTCATTTAGGTCTACAGATATCATGGAGGCCACCAGGTCATCTACAGATATCATACAGCTCTACAGGTCATACAAGTCATTCAAGTCAACAGATATGTAGGTCTACAGGTCATACAGCCATACAAGGCTCCAGATGTCATACGGGTCCACAAGTCACACAAGTCATATAGCTCTATAGGTCATACAGGTATACAAATATCATACAGGTCATACGTGTCATATAGGTCATACAGGTCTACATGTCGACAGGTTAACATATCTACAGGTCATACAGGTCATCCAGATCTAGAGATCGACAGGTTAACAAGTCATATAGGCTATAAAGATCTACAGGTCAGACAGGTTTATAGGGCCACATTTCATACAGGTCATACAGTTCTCAACAGGTTAACAGGTCATACAGATCTACAGGTCGACAGGTTTACATGTCTACATGTCATACAGGTCATACCGTTCTACAGGCTGACAGGTTAACAGGTCATATATGTCATACAGATCTACAGGTCGACAGATTTACATGTCTACAGATCATACAGGTCATAGAGATCCAAAAGTCGATGGGTTTACAAGTCGACAGGTCAACAGGTCATACAAGTCATGCAGATCTAAAGAACGACAGGTTTACAGCTCATACAAGTCAGAAAGGTCTACATTTCTTGCATGTCTACAGATCATTCAGGTCTATAGGATGGACAAGTCAGTTATGTCTACAGGTCTGGAGGTCATACATGTTTTTAATTAATTTCATATATTTGTTTACACGTCAACAGTTTTCCAAGTCTACAAGTCATACAAATCTACAGGTCGACAGGTTTACATGTCATACAACTCAACAGGCCACACAAGTCATATAGATCCATAGGTCATACAAATCTACAGATATCATATTATATAGATCTACAAATCTGGAGCTCAGACAAGTTTATGGGTCATACAGATATCATATCATATAGGTCTACAGGTCTTACATCTTTACAGGTCTACAAGTCATGCAGGAAATTCAGGCCATACAAGCCATACAGGTCATATAAGTCTACAGGTCATACAGGTCATATAAGTCTATGGGTCTGCAGGTCTCACAGGTCGACAGAAATCAAATCATACAAGTCTACAGGTCATGTCGACAGGTTTACAGGTCTACAGTTCATAAAGGTCGACAGATATATCATTTTGGGCTACAGGTCTGCAGGTCATACATGTAATATAAGTTGACAGGTCTACACGTCATACAGGTCTAAAGGTCATATATGACTACAGGTCGACAGGTTTACAGGTCTACAGTTCATACAGATCTACAAGTCGACAGTTTAACAGGTCATACAAGTCATATAAATCTGCAGGTCATACAGGTCATACAAGTCAACAGGTTATATAAATCTACAGGTCGACAGGTTGACAGGTCATACAAGTCATATAGGTCTACAGGTCATAAAGGTCTTCATGTCATACGGGTCAACAGGTGATAAAAGTAAGTTAGTTCATAGGTATATACTCTAAAGGTCGACAGTTCTGCAGGTCATAAAGGTCTACAGGTCATACATATTTATAGGTCATACAAGTCATACAGGTCTACAGGTCATACCGGTCAACTGGTTATATAGGTTATATAGGTCTACATGTCTGCAGGTCATACAAGTCATACAGATCTATGGGTTGACAGGTTTACAGGTCTACAGGTCATACAGGTCACATAGGTCTAAAGATCATACAGATCTATAGGTCGGCAGGTTTACAGGTCTACGGGTCATACAGATATCACATTATATATGTCTACAAGTCTGCAGGTCATACAGGTCTACTCATACCGATCTACACGTTGACAGGTTCACAAGTCGACAGGTCATACAGATCTTCAGGTCGACAGGTTAACAGGTCATACAGGTCATATATGTTTGCAGGTCATACAGTGCTACAGGTCATACAGATGTACAGGTCGAGGAGGTTTACAGGTCTACAAGTCATACAGGTCTACAGA